>WOVY01000428.1:0-41643 GCA_013436015.1 Rhipicephalus annulatus
GTGGTTGAGGCTGAGAATATAGAACGGCAGTTCCACTCTAGTACCCTCAACTGACTATGGTGTGAGCGCACCGCAGAGGGCCTGTCGCGCCCTTGTTAGCATCTTCACGCGAAATAGCTGATTCATTCCGTTTAGATTTCGACTTGAGATCGGTGAGATAGGGGATCTGGTACGTGTAGATCGTATATCGAGTTCCATATCTGTATCAGTACTTGTACTCGGCCGAGGCGAATGTCGGTCCAAGTGCACCTGTGTTTCTGGCTGCTTAGCCTTGCCTGCAGATGCAGAAAGTTCGTCCATCACTACATTGCGTAGCTGTGTGGCGTCACTGGTAATGTGTAATACTGCAGGTTCTGTATTGGTCTGTACTGTTTGTCCAATCTGACTTGAAAGAATTTGCACTAAACAGTCGGAAAGGTTAGATATTAGTTTATCCATTGCCTTACTCACTGCCTTTTCCACAGCAGTTTCAATAGCCTGCGATAGGGTTGAGTCCATACTGGAAGTGCAGCGCGCTGTAATACCAGAGTATCCAAAAGCCCTGTCTATAACTATGTCCATGGCTTCCCTTCGAGAACAGCGGCGGCGGTCAATAACTTCTAGGATTTGAACTCCCGGGAACGAGCGGAACAGTCAGAGTTGTCGGCGCAGTGACTGCCCCCACAGAGACAACACTTTTCCACTGTTGCAGCACAATTGCTTGAAAGATGACTCTCTCCGCAGGTGCTACAACGAACGTTAGATTTACATCCTCGCGCACTGTGGACGAATCTCCAGCAGTTCTTGCACTGAATCGGACGAGAAGCGAGGGGTTCTACTCGGAAGATCAGTGGCCATAGTTTTATTTCTGACGGGCATTTTGTGCCCACAAATGTCGCGATAACAGATTCGGTTGGTACCCTCTGGTTGTCGACTAGGCGATTACACCGGTAAATTGAAATTACGCCTGCTCCAGAGAGCCTGTCTAGGGTCTCAGCTGGACTCAGCTTGGAGTCGACTCCCCGTACAAGGCCTTTGGTACATGCAAGGTGTGGCGGAATAAAATCACTCACCGGGTAGCAGCAAAGGAGGTGCATTTGAGAAGATCCTGCACGCAGGTCTGATCCGGCGACCTACACACGATACCTCCTCGCCCAAATGGGCGCACATCTGTGATGGTCTGGAAATGATTTGAAGTTGCCTTAAGTTCCTTTTGAACCACCTGAGGTTTGAAAGTCTGATGAAGCCTCCATTCGTAGGTACCAGTGCTACAGGAATACTGTCGATACCACTGCGGAAAAAGGAGTCTAGGCGGTAATTCATTAGACGGCAGCGACGCTGACCAGGCGGATCGCGCCTGGCCAGGAGAAGTAGTCGACATGGGCACTAGAGATATGGTTAGACTCAGAAACAGATAAATATAGAATCGGACTCTAAGACAGAAAGTTAAAACCACTCAATCCTCAGCCAAGAACAACCCCAGCAGGTTGAGCACGGCACTGCAGCGTGGCAGCAGATTCTTCTTCACCGTTCCCGGTGCGCGTTGCACGAATCTTCGAAATCGAAGACGACTCGTCTCGTCGATTGCTTGAGGTTCTCGAAATAATTGCCATGTGATGATGTTGATGATAATAACAACTTCTATGTATGGCTCACACCTACTCTGGTGTCCAAAGAAAGAAATGAACAATTTATCAGTAAATGTGATCACACAATAGATTTTATGTGTAACAAATTATAGAAGAAATATTAAAAAGATGCTCAATTGTATACCTAAGAGAAATACCAGCTTCATTAAATTGAAAATTTTCCTACTGCGGGATGGAAATTCCGGCGACAATGGACCTAATGAGGAGGCTTTCAAGGATAGAGCATTTGAAACAACAAAATCTGATTTGATTAAACAGCGCTTCAAAATGTTTCTTCTCAGTAAATTGAAACGATTGTAAGATAAGAAGTAATGCTAGATTGTTTCGTCCTTCTTGCAAAACAAGCAACGAGGGAAAGGAGCCAGACCAGCTGTGTGCATATAATTGTTTGATTTTGGAGTGTAACAACGCAAATTTGTAGAGCATACTTCCCTAGTTTGCGTTGAACCAACATTCCAACATCAAGAGAACAAGAGGTTTTGATACTAGTTTAGATGACTGATTAATGTATCGCAGTGTCTTGTATATGGTACACGTTCAAAATCTGCCACAAATTATGAGGGCTAATATCAGAATAATTGACATAACTGTGGTGCAAGCGCAAAAATAAACAGAAAAGAACACAGGACAAGCGCTTGTCCTGTGTTGCTTTGTGTTTCTTATTGTGCTGAAACCAACGTTATACCTAGAATATTAAGCTCGCCGAACTTTCCATTCTGTCAGAATAATTGAGAATATTGGGCCACTGAGAGCGGCTCTCGCCAAATTATTCGTCATTTCATTCATTTTTTAATTTTTGTGGCCAGGCACCCAGATTTATTCTGATTAGAGCTGTGCGAGCAGAGCCTAGAAAAAGAAAGGCACGTAATAGTTGAGAATAATAGTTTGAGCGATTGCTGAAAACGAAGCTAAGAAGTCTGTAGTATAACCACACTTGAAGTTGATGGTGTAAAAATTTTTCATGCCGCAATCACCTCGAGGAATTCGCCGCAAATACCGAAGAACAATCTGGAAGACTTATTGAGAAAATCCAATCGAAGGCCTCGAAAAAATACCAATGCTGGATGGTTCTTCAGCTTATGAGACATCTTTAGCAATATTATTTGTTATACTTACCCCTTCTAAATGCCTCTGTAGAAGGAAAGTTGTCACCAGTCGCTCGGTGGTCTTTAACGGTAATTGGTGAAAGCAGAAAAAAAAAGAGAAAACGTGTAAACTGTGAGGACGTGGCAGTGTTGAAGGAAATTGAATAACCGCAACACTATTCAATGCTCTTACCACGTCCGCTAAAGGAAAAAAATTGAAGCGATCCTTACGATCGGAACCTCATGAGAAGAATTGACACTAGCAATAGCAACTGCCTTTCTTTCATTTTATTCTCTCTCTATCTCATAGCAACATGCAGCACGAAAACTACTGCTAGAAAGCTATACGTGTTTCTCGTGAAACTTGTATAGGTATGGCGCAGTTTCACTTTTTAGTTGAGAATATGCACACGTGCCGCTTTTATTTTTTACCTGGTTCCATGTTCATATTTAAGGAAACATTGTGCAAAAGTTCTTTTTTTTGAGTATGGGAATCTAGGGTTATCCCGCTCACATTCTTGAAACACGCGCTTCTGCAACGCTTCAAAGCAGTAGTGTATTGCCCAGCGGATAAATGGCGACGCCATGCATGTTAAGAGCGGAAATATTATCAAACAAATTCGTTCCAACAACCCCATTTGTATTGCTGGAATAGCGATAAGCGTTTCACACTCGCTGGACACAGCCACACGTTGTGTAAACTGAGCCACACATTGTGTAAATTACCTTCTGTCATAACCGCAAGCTTTTTTACTGACCTTATTGTCATGAAAATGACGCTAACCAATGCTTTGCGAACCCAGACATAAAACACGTCAATGTTGATATGAACTTTTGTGAAATTGTAAACGAAGATTCGGAATTTCTAAGTGAAGTACGCACCGCGTTAACGCAAATATGTTTGTATAACACAATGCTACCTGAAATAAAATAATACCAAGCAATACATTATATACGTATTCAATGGCCATACTGTCTATCTCACAACACATGTTCTTGAAGATCCATACGTGACAAAGACACAATAAATTTAATTATACAGCGAGACCAAATGGGGAAATGATGAATGAAAAGTAGAGGCACCTATGCAAAAGGTGAGAGCGAAACTACTAATGGCAGCTAATAGAACTTGACAGCCCATGATGTTCGAATTACACAAGCATCAGACAACACGCAAAAGTAATTACCGATGGTAGTGGCGTACATTTTAATGCGGCTTGTCTCAACTTTGAAGCACTAAATTTTGACATACTTCAATGGACCCGCAACGGTGGTCTCAGGCACTCGGCTGCTGAACGGCAGGTCGCGGGATCGAGTCCCAGGCGTGAAGCCTGCATTTTAGTTGGAGGCGAAAATCTTAGAGAACCATGTGCATTGATTTAGGTGCATGTTAAAGAGCCCCAGGT
Organism: Rhipicephalus annulatus; assembly: GCA_013436015.1. Taxonomy (NCBI): domain Eukaryota; kingdom Metazoa; phylum Arthropoda; class Arachnida; order Ixodida; family Ixodidae; genus Rhipicephalus; species Rhipicephalus annulatus. Next base: position 4,120 of record WOVY01000428.1, read on the forward strand.
GGTCGAAATTTCCGGAGCTCTCCAATATGACGTCTCCGTTAACCATATGGTAATTTTAAAATGGCAAATCACCAGAATTATTATTATTATTATTATTATTATTATTATTATTATTATTATTATTATATTGTAGTCACACGCTTCTGTCAGTGGTGTGTTTCGGTTATAGAGAAACTAGAAAGTTGTATCCTATCCACGAGATTATTACACTATTGTGGTGTAAATTATCAGAGGAACCGTTTGAATCTATTGTATATGGTAAAGGGGTTATGACACCCAATTTTCAATCATTATCTGTGTAGTGTGGGTTGGTTCTTGTACGTTCCCAAACACCCTGGCGAATTTTCAGTGCAATCGGTGGGGCCGGTAATCTATAATAGATTATTTTTATGAACGAGTGAGCGGCCTAGTGGTCCGGTAACACTGGCGCGCTGACGTCACGAACAGATTGCTCTGCGAGTTTCTGCATAATGTGCAGTACGAAGGGCGATCGTGTTTCATAGTCAGCTGCACTTGCAATCGATTTTTTCAGCGTTATTCAACGTGCCACTGGAATTGAATGACCTGCAGCGGTTGAAGCAGTGTCACCGTGTCACCCATGCTGCGCTGTGGGGTGCCAGAGCGTACAGAGAGGGCGAGTACCGTGTCATTCTTCAAGTTCGCTAAAGAGCCTGCCCAACGCAGGGCTTGGGAGATGAACGTACGCAGAAAGGACTGGTGCGAAAGAAACGCATCTGTTTTGTGCTCAGCACACTTTACGGCAGACGGCTACAATGACGATGAGAGTCTTCTCGGCGGGATTGGTATACCAGTAAAAAAGGCAAGGCTGTGGCCAGACACTGTGCCGTAAAGATTCGGCCAAGATGCGTCTCGTGAGGAACACTAGCGTCGCACTGAGTACATGGCGTTCGTTTCAGATAATGTTCATATACACGCCACACGTAGCAAAAGCTGCAAAAGCAACAGTCATTACGCGCAGCATTGTTACCACCACTTATTAAGTCGTGAATGCAAGTATGCTAGCAAAGAAAACAATCTGCACACTTTACAAATTCCGTCGCGCAAAATGTGCTCGTGAATGCAGCGTCTACTAATCGTTAAGCTCGCTTGTCAACCTGGTACGCTTGAAATAAAGCTACTTACCGTTGTGCAAGGCCGTCTGCAACGTCTGCCTATCACCGAGGCCGTTGGCATCTTGTCTTGTCTTGTCACCTAGGATATCTTAGCTCACACCCACATTGGAGATTGGCCACACTGTATCTCATAATAGATATTTTTCTACAACGCTTGCTGAAAAAAGAAACAAAAATTAGATAGAAACAATAATAATGTTCCTTTTAAAACGTTAAAAAGTGCAGAAGAATGCGAAAAACCAGAATATATAAAACAAATTAACATAATGAGGAAGGGGGACAAAGAATTAGATATATCTGGCGGTACCACTAGTAGCGTATCCTTCGGTTGCCTGAATGAATTTTTGTAGCGCTGACAAAATAGCACTGCGGCCCACACTAAACTGACTGGCTCTAAGCGATAATAGGATGGATGTATTGACTGGCAATCTGAGCATACCAATCGGTATTTCAAGAATTATTCGTCACCGTGAGGCGAAGCGGCGGCATGTGAGAAGAAAGTGATCTATTGTTTCCGGTTCATTGCAAACTGCACATAGGTTAGTTAACGAAAATCCTGATTTGTTGAGATAAACATTTACCCGAGGAACTCTACAGCAAAAGCTTGTGAGGGTCACCTCACATTGACGGGAAAGGCATTTTGTGGTGTTCTTGTGGTTTGCAAGTGCCAAAATTCTTCATAATGTAGGAGAGACGTTTCGTTGATTTTTAAGATTACCAGGCGTTTGAATCGTTCGGCAGTAATAAAAGGAAACTGTGGGGCTGCTAGCGCCACCGCGAAATTTAAATATGCCGAAGCGAGTGATTCAGCAATTTCATTTAGTACAATTCCAGCATGCCCGGGGACCCAAATAAACCGAACTTCTGATAGGCTATGCGGTACGAGAGACCAAAATATCGTGAGAAGAGGAGACTGCTTTGCGGACGTTAGATGTGTACATACAGACAAAGCATCCGAAATAATAATAGCTTTTGATTGCCGATAATTTAGTTTTCAAAGAGCCAATGTAATAGCCAGGAGTTCTGCGAGATGAATTGGTGTGAAGTCAGGCAATCGGACCGCAAAAAACCAATTAAGCTGATGAGAAAAAATACCTACTCCAGCCTTCTGAAGATTTTGCGTTGCATCCGTCGAAATTACTACGTATTTAGGAAAACGACAGAGATGGTCTTGAAGGAGGCCCTCCAGAACATGATTTAGAAGTTGGCATCCGGGTTCGCACTGTCTTCAATGCTTACTTTGTCACTCGAGTTGGTGGCGATTGGGTTGAAATCAAAATGTGCAGCATACATGGCGTCATCGCCGCTTCTGCTGCTCAATGAATCATCGCCCGAATTCTTAGCTGATGACAGCGCCGACGTCGTGGCGATGGTACCGGTTCCACTTTGCAAGACTTGCGACACGTGTGGACCATGCGGTGAGCAACACTCGCAGCACAGTGAACGCACTTATTGCATGCCGATGGTGTCGTATGGTAGCAGACGACAGCACTGCTCCCATCGGTTTGTGACGTCATGCACGCCACGGCAAAATGGCAGTCGGTGGCGGTGGGTGGAGTTTACAGCCGAAGACTTCTACGGCCTATTTTGGACTGAAATAAACTTTCACAGTCCAAGTTTTAACACGTGTACAAGCATATTCTACCCTCTACCTCCGTTTTTCACCAAAAACCGCAAATTGTTGGGTGAACTTGTCTTGACCCCTTTAAGTCCACATCTTAAACCAGTGGGATTTAAGCATTGTAGCTAAGAATTATAGTAGTAGTTTTTGTATATCATGTAAACTTACAATATATATCGTATAGTGCTCACCTTGCATGTATGCTTGCGTTGGTTGCCCTGAGAGAGTCTACAGCGGGTTCTATTAGGGATGCTCTTCGAGCTTTCGCTACGACTATCTTGCTTTCCCCACGCAGCCTTGGTGATCTTTTACAGCGAAGCTGTTATGAGATCACAAGTTCACATGCGGTGTAGTCGTCCGCCGGCCGCCGCCACCGCCGGTGTCCGTAAGCACTATCGTGCGAAATAAGGTAAAAACCTAGTAAACAGAAAAAACCAAGGACACAAGGGGATTCAAACCCGGTTCCTCTGCGTTCGAGCCCAGTATTATACCACTAAGCTACTCCGGAGCTCGCAACTGCAATGCAAACTGGCCTTGGGGAGGCTATCGCAGTCATGACCGAGGGTAAGAATAAAAGCGCCACTGAGGCGCGGCACGCGCTAATAGCTTAACTGGGAGGCAGAAAAAGAGCAATTCAGGTTAGAACAGCCTGCCCGTGGCAAGGGTGCTGTCTTTGTCTCTCTCTTGTTAATTATAGTACCAATTTATGTCTATAGTAATGTCTGCAATGCAGTAGCATAGGTCCTCAACCAAAGCATAGTAGCTTTGGTTGAGGACGTAGAAGTGAAGCGGCGAGTTGCGAAAACAGGTGCCAATGGCAACAGGATGCGCGTCATGAGCTAATAAGTATGCACAGGTTGCTTGATTTGCCGATGCATTGGGCATCAGTGTCAACATCACATTGGCACGAAAAGGATTCCGGAAGAAGACGTCGATGATTACCATACTCAACCATACCATACTCAACTTGATTACCATACTCAACTGAATGGCGAGTTATGCTTATTGACAGATGCTGAGTAGGTGGAGTTCAGCATTGTATCCACTTCTTTCAGTCCGAATTTCAGCCTTGATGCGCTGATGGTTATTCTGCAGCAATTGACATAATTCACGAACCCGGAGCAATTTCTCTAGCGGAATTCAAGCTTAACGCTGTGGGTGCTGTTTGACAGGAGCGCAACCTTATGTCTGGGTGCCCCTCTCCTCCTCTCCTGCAGCTCTGCCAGAGTGCGGGTGTACTCTGAGCAACAACAAAGATGAAGGTGAAGTAGCACATGCAAAACGTGTCCGAAAGACAGAAAATAGCTCCATTATTTGCCAGTAGTTCCTCCGACATAATTCGATGGTTTATGCCTACTCTGTCCTTATTTACTGCCTTTATTTTAGATACGGAAGCATCTTATACTCGCGCCTTGTAGTGCGCCGTCCGCACCGCTTCTCGAACATTCGACAGCTGACGCGCGCGCATGCGCCGTCGCGCCGTCGCCCACCATCTGTGCCGCGCGCGCTTCTCCTTCGAGAACATTCGACAGCTGACAGCGCATGCGCCGCCGCGCCGTCGCCATCTGTGCCGCGCGCGCGCTTCTCCTTCGAGAACATTCAACAGCTGACAGTGCATGCGCCGTCGCGCTGTATATATACTCAAGGTCGGCGCTCGCTCGCTCAGTTGCCGCTCGTCGGTTGGTTTGTACGGCGCGTCGACGTCCAAGGTCGCGGTGAAATGAATTCCAACGAATCCACAAACACAATGATCGACGTCCCTTCGACCGGCGCCGTCCTTTCGCATACGTGTGTACGTGTTCACTCATTTAACACCCCCTCCTACAACCACGTTAACCAATTTAGCCATCGACCCAAGTAAGTCGCAATTTAACACCCCATTTCACAACCACGTTAACCAATTTAGCCATCGACCCAAGTAAGTCGCACTTTAACACCCCGTTAACCAATTATATGCTCCGCATCCTCCTCAGTGTTCCCCCGAGGGAAGCTGCGGGCAATTTTTTTTTCATTCATTCTTCGCGGTGTCCTACGCTTTGTCTGTTTCTTCCTACGCGGTGACAATATTCTGCACGGTTACTTGGACGACGTCCTACTTAAGAAAGAGCTCTTGAAATCAGCGCCGAATGGACAATACGACTTTCTTTGTCTGAGAACAGTTCGTTTGCCACATCACGGTCAAGTATTTTTCTGCTCCACGGAAGACATAGGCTATCGCGCTGTTTGTGTGCAACCTAAACGACTCATTAATTCATTTCCATTATTATTCGAGAACACTAGGCCCATGTCACACTCTCTCCACATCTCGCTGTTCCATTTTTTTTCGATTCACCTTAGCAAGAGTAGCAAACGAGAGTCTGAGTTGGTTCATAAGTGCCCCGACTTGTAAAAAATGGCCCCGTATCTACATGTTACTCTGCAAGTCGTCCGAAGACGATAGTCTTGCGTCTGGAGAGCGTGGACAAAACGTTTATTCGATGATCTGCGCAAGAAAATCGTTGAATAGAATTGTGGAGCACATCGATTCAAGTCACACGTAAGACATGAGCGCTATCTGGTAGTTATCTTGGAAAACGAAGCGCGCGGCGTGCGCACCCATCTTGGAGGCGATAAGGCGTAGATCACAAGGCGACGGGTACGTGCCACCACCGTGTCGGGTCAGCAAATCGTTGCAAACACTTGCCTTTTCGAGCAAGCATTGCACTGTCAGCGCGACGTGATAAATGCTACGGTCCTTAGAATCCCTTAAGTATGCATTTTATGGTAAAAGGACACACAAACAGAATATTGCCGTGTTGTTATTGTGCCTCATATATACGCAATAATTGCTTTTTATTTGTTAATCGCACAAGTATGAAAGCTAAACCTTGAGCAATATTGGGGGGCGCTACGGATGGGGTCGGCCGTTCGGAATATCGTTTGGTGCTATTCGCGGTATTGTTAAGGGCGTACAAACAGACAAATGTACACACACACACACATAGCCAGACAGACAGACCAAAATTTTTGCATCGAAGGGCCCCAAGAAAGAGTATCATCTTTAAAAAACTCCGCCAACGCTCTAGGCTCTTGACTGCCCTATTATATGTATAGCCCCATGAAACTGCAAAAATGATCCCCAATAGCCTCAGCGAAACAAGCGTGCCTGAAGAAGAACTCTACTGGTGGAGGAACAGAAAGTTGCCGTGTCTGCTTTCCGAAAATTTGTGGACTTGATTTTGCCCTCGTTGGTATTTCACCAGCACCATCTCCGCAACGACAACAATACGCTCGCCTTCCTGGTCTTCTTAGACTCATTTACTGTGTTCTTATGCTTCGTTACGTGAGCAGGTGTCACCTGGAAGTTAGAAGGCAACGGAAGAACGTTCGGTGTATCTGCCCACTAAGTGATACCGCCCACTGTGTACCGGCATGAAGCTCCATTATGCTAGGTATCCGTCGATGTTTTTCTTCGCACTTCCCGCAGCTCAATAATTCAAACAAAATTCCACAGGATCTAGTTGCGTGTACGGTTAGGCAAAAAAGTGTTCAAGTCGATCTACGGACTTTTGTCGTCGAAGAGCCTCTTGTACTCGCTCAATGTGGGGACTTTCAACGCACCACGGAAAGCGCCACACGCATATATAAATGAGATCGCCGAGATAATTTCGGGGCCACCGGTGAAACCGTTATGCTTGCAGAGCTGGAAGGGGGAAAAAAGAAGGGAATGCCGAGGCCTCAAATGCATACTAGTATATGGAGAAATAAAGCAAAATGCAGTGCCTAACAAGAATTTCTTTTTTTCTGTGTGTGTGGGACGACAGTCTGTTTGCCACACCATGTTTAGATATTTTTCTGCTCCTCTAAAGACATGTACTCAGTCTACTTGTGGGAGAACGAAAACGGCCCAATGAGCTAAAGCTATGATTTTTTTTGAGAACATGTGATTGCAATGTGGCATAGGTGCATGGTTCCGGCCCTGGCACGTGAGCCTTCGTGTGGCCCTGTGGATCCCTGGGGTCAACGTTGCGTTGCACATCGCTGCCGCCATGGATATCTGAAACCACTTGTAAAAGCACGTTGTCGTGGCCTATTCCGACAAGTGTCGCAAAAGCCCTACTGGCCTCAAGACAACCATCTACTCTTCCAGCATAATCATTCACTTAGTCTGCATTATAACTCTAACATTTATTTACCGATACGCTAAATGAACTCACGGTATGAGATCTATCTTGTGCAACTCATACCTTGAATTAGAACTGTTCATTTAGCAGCAGTTCCTTTTAAATGCGAAGCATTTCTTAGCGAGCTTCGGCGGCTTTGAGCGTATCTATCTATCTATCTATCTATCTATCTATCTATCTATCTATCTATCTATCTATCTATCTATCTATCTATCTATCTATCTATCTATCTATCTATCTATCTATCTATCTATCTATCTATCTATCTATCTATCTATCTATCTATCTATCTATCTATCTATCTATCTATCTATCTATCTATCTATCTATCTATCTATCTATCATCTATCTATCGCCCCGCCGCGATGGTCTAGTGGCTAAGGTACTCGGCTGCTGACCCGCAGGGCACGGGTTCGAATCTTGGCTGCGGCGGCTGCATTTCCGATGGAGGCGGGAATGTTGTAGGCCCGTTGTGCTCAGATTGGGGTGCACGTTAAAGAACCGCAGGTGGTCTAAACTTCCGGAGCCCTCCACTACGGCGTCTCTCATAATCATATAGTGGTTTTGGGACGTTGAATCCCACATATCAATCAATCAATCAATCTATCTATCTATCTATCTATCTATCTATCTATCTATCTATCTATCTATCTATCTATCTATCTATCTATCTATCTATCTATCTATCTATCTATCTATCTATCTATCTATCTATCTATCTATCTATCTATCTATCTATCTATCTATCTATCTATCTATCTAGCCGCGTACGACTTCTGGCTCTCCTGGCCGTTTCGTTAATGGTATCAATACCAAAATTGGTATGGCCTAACATGACTGTATGACGAGCATATTCGACTAGTCATAACATAATAATTATGACATGTATGTCACAAGTGTTATGATTTACATCAAAGTTATTGCTGATCTTGCGGTGGTTTCGTTCACATAACATGCTGCAAAACTCATATGACTGCAAGGCGAACACAAGAGACAGACCCTAACATGAAAATCATGACCTGTATGTTATGCAACAACATGACTACATGCTACACTCATGAAGCGCACGCGGCCGTTTCGCAAGCTTGAGATTTACCAAATTTGGTATTACGGGATGTGAATGAATGACGAAGATATGATACCGGTTCAAACATAATAAACATGAGATGCGTGTCATCTAGCAACATGACTACATGCCGCGCTCATGATCGGCTCGGGGCCGTTTCGCTAACTTCACATGTACCAAATTCGGTATTACGTCACGGAAAAGATGAAGGTATGTGATTGGTGCAAACATGATAATCATGAGATGCGTGTCATGTAAGAACATGACTACATGCCACACTCAAGGCGCCAATACACTTCGACGTAACCCGACACGCACGCGCGCTGGCGTTCGTTTCTTGGCGTGACCCCTCCAAATTGCACTGGCAAGGTTGTGCCCTTAGCCTTTGTACTCCCGTGCGAAGCCCATCATGGCGGTTTTGTTTTCCTCCTTTGAAAAGGTGTATAGAGTGCTCGCGTTTTGCTAGCGTAGCGTCACTGCGCTCAGCGTGCGCGTGCATCATCATTACGTCGGAGTAAACTGGGCCCTTGAATCATGATGCGCTGGCCGCCATTTTGCGAGCTTCACATATACCTATTTAGTATTACGGGAAGTAAATGGACGACGAAGGTGTGTGACTGGTGCAAACGTGGTGATCATGAGATGCGTGTCATGTAACAACATGACTACATGCCACCCTTATGATGCGCTCGGGGCCGTTTCGCTAGCTCCACATATAACAAATTAGGTACTGCATTGCGGAAACGGATGACAAAGGTGAATGACACGTCCAAACATGTCAAACATGACATGGAAGTCATGCACGGTATAATTTACCTCCACCTGGAAACGTTGTGCAGATTTTAAAGTGACCTGTCAACTTTCCTAATTCATGCATCGGATATCATCGATTCACACTGTACGTGAGATCTGCCCATTTTCAACCAAGCTCATGTTTTTTGTAAAAAAATCGAAATATAGGCTTCGGATTCAAGTTTACTTCAGATCGAAGTCAAATAACTGTCAGGGTAATAATGAAAGTTTATTGATTAAACGTGACCTTCTGCGATAGTGGAGGTACTTGACGGAGAACGTCTCAACCACTCACTTCTTAGCCCGATGCCTTTGAGATGCAGTTCAGTAGCACGCAAAGCACTATGTTGACAAGGAAAATGTACCTGCAAGTCCCACTACGACGCACCTACACCTAGACCTATAGTCGCTTTCAATTTAGTTGTTGATCTTCCGTCGTGAATTAAAAGGATATAGAACTTACTACTTCTCGTACAGTCTTATTTCAGCCGTCTTCTTGTACCAGTCTTCGTCCAGCCGTACACGGCGGGCGCAGAAAAAGGAGACAAGCGACGGAGGAGTAGGCGAGTACTTCTCGTGACGTCACAACGCCCCGACCACAGCGACGCCAGTGCACATTCTTGGGGATAATAATCTCTGGTTGTGCGTATTCTCAAGAGAGACGACTACCGAGCAACCACGTTTGCTGACCATGCTCAAAGTGTGGTGCAGGGGCCTCCTTACAGTACAATGAAACAGAAGTGCTTACCAACATCACTGGCGCTAAGCCCGACGCCAACCACTAGGCTTATCAAGGCCGCCAGGCTGACGCACATGACGCCCATCAATAATAAACTGTGACACTTAGGTTAAGAGACATTTGGTACGCAGAGAGACACGTGTTTACTCACTGATGCATCAGGCGATTGTTAGACTATTTTTATTATTTAATTGTTAATCATTTGTAGCATTACAGCCGCAAATACGGTATTTCATAGTTTCTTCAAGTGTTGCGAAATCTCGCAAAGCCTTTTGACTCATGAGACATAAAAGGTTTTTTACTTTAACTTCAACAAGTGGCTATAGTGTTACAAGAATTCTGTACTGAGTTCGGGACTAAATGTGTACAGTTTTTGTTGATCAAGGTGTAGTTCTCGAAGAGCTCTACCATGCGCTTGTGGAGAATATCAGTAGCATTGTTGCCGTAGATGAAGTCGAGATGACCAAATTTGGGATCCGGCACGGTTTCATTAACCACGAGAATGCATCGTAGACGTTCGGCAAGGTCGTGCACGTCTTGCGGATTAGCGAAGATGTCACCTTTTCCCTGATATATAGCGAAGGGAACAGAAATGTTCTCCACGGGATATGGTGGGGGATGTTTCTGCGAAAACCAGAAGAGGTGCAGTTTTTAAGCTAGGACTGAAGACTGACCAGAACAAGGCACTGAAATCTCGCTAGAAAAAGTGCTTAGACGATATCATAGAAATGAATAGAGCACCAAATATAATGACAGAATCAAACATTCGTCACGCGATTTCAATTAAGTCATGTTCTTTACACCTCGTTTTACAACAATTAAACTCGGTGCGTCACGCCACCGGGAGTATGCAAGCCTTCGTACTGAGTTACGGAGTCGATCAAATTACCATGCTCTTGTCACTGAGGAACACAAAAAATCGTTTTTATATATTATGAGACGTTTCCACTTTAGTCTCTGAGCATTATATCATACAAGGGGCTGACTCTTACAAGCTAGTGGCGCTGCGTACGCAAAAAAAAAACTGGATTGTAACAGGACATCCGTGTCAAGCAAGACCTCCTCTATAAACTTACGACCTGCTCGTGCCATCGCTTCCCGTGTCGTCATATTTGCTTTAGCTTGTCATTTTTTTAGTTCTCAAAAGTGCCACAGCACGTGATGGCTAGGGCAATGGCACCACAACTTGCCGTCATTGCTGCAGCTGTGAAACTGATTTTCAGAAGGTGCGTGCGCTCGCTCGCTAGTTTATTTAGGTGCGAAGCTCCTTAAGGCGGTACCCATTCGTACCTCGTAGTCGTAGTACTAGTGTGTAACCAGTCTTACATTTTGACCTCCAAGGTGGTGCTGGTGAGAGATTTCTTTTGTGCGTTGTTGAACAATAAAAAATTTGCAGCGTGCACACTAACTAAAAGCCGAATTCTCCTTTCTCTCATTCCCCCTTAGCAGCCATTGGCATGTAAATTGAGCACTGTCTGACAGGAAAGGGTTGCTACGCTATACTCGCTGGGTATAACCTCCTTGGTTTTAGAAAGCTTTAGCGAGCGTTTGGCCGCAGTGCCATGAATACAGTGAACTAGTATTTGCCATGAACTCGAGTTGGTTAAAGGTGGGAAGTAGACACGAAGCGCAAGCCGTAAGAAAGTGTGTGTGTGCCACCTCTCGTTTAGTCCTTGCAATGTCCGCTGGATGGCGGTGCATATGCGAATATATGATAAAAAGATGCGAGATGGTAGTACTTTGAGTGTTGAATAGATGGACGAACGGACACACAGTCAGATGAACGAACGGACTCACGGATGGCTGCACTAACGGATGGATGCATGGAAAAACGCAAGGACGGACGCACAGATGGACGTGCGGACGCACGAACAGATGCACGCATAGACGGGCGTATGGACGCACGGACGGTCACACAGACGGATGCATGGACGAACGGAAGCAAGAATGAATAGTCGGGCGAATGCTTCGCCCCACTCTCCATCATTCACTCCGTGGATATGCTGCCATTTTTTTTAATTTTGAAGGTTAGCGCATGTAAGTGGAAGTGGGAACCCCGAAGCCAGCCACCGCGGTGTTTCTGACATCTAGAATGTTGCTTCGAGGTGCTTAATCTGTGAATTGCTCGATGCACGCGTTAGAAACTGGAAAAAAATTGACGGCAGATCCACGAGGTGAATGATGATGAAATTGGGCGAAGCTCCTGGAAGTAATATCGTGAAATGTTTTTCCGGCAATTCACCTGGCGATATGCGCGCTTCCTCGCCGCTTCCTATTGTCGAACGTTTTCAAGATCTGCTTCGCGACGTTGACGTGCGGCCTCGGCCTCTCGTTCCCGTACGGAAGGATCTTGCCGACGCTGACGTGCCGCTGCAGCTTCTTGTTCACGTACGGCGGGATCTCGCCGACGCTGCTTTGCTGATGTGCCTTCATATTCCCGTACAGCACGATCTTGGCGGTGACGTCGCGCAGCATCCCGGCGCGCTTCAGCCTCGCGTGCTCTCACTTCAGGGTCCTGTCTGCGAGCGTGCGCCACTGCTGCCCTGCGCGCCCGCCTTTCGGCATCCTTATTTATACGAGCAAACACCGACGGCAACGAGCATCGGCAACTACAAACCTGTATCGATATGGTTTTGATTATGAAACCATTGCTTTATAAATTACCTTGCGTCTTTCGTTAAGAAGCTGGCGTCTTCTTTTTGTTTTGCTTTAGAATTATCAGCATCTTTTCGTTTTGCTTTTAGAAAACATCTGGCGTCTTTCGTTGGTTTATTTCATCAATAAACAGCGTTTTGAACAAAAATTATTTATTGTTTATTCACGCACAGGAGAACTTTCACCAGGCACTACCTTGGCGGTAAACAATAGCTGCTACTGGGAATGAGAGACAGCAGAAGTCGGCTTTAACACTTCTACATTTACTGATGTTTCCTACTGGAACATGTCAATGGCTGCAAATGGGGAATGAGAGACAGAAAAATTCGGCTTCAACAGTTCTACTTCTAGTAACTTTTCCTCCTGGAACATACCAATGGCTGCTAATGTGGAATGAGAGACAGAAGAAGTCGGCTTTTAGTTAACGCGCATGCTGTGAATTTTTTTATTGTTCAACAACGCACAGGAGAAATCTCCCACCGGCACCACCTTGGAGGTCAAATCGTAAGACTGGTTACACACTACGACGACGACTACGACTACGAGGGACGAACGGGTGCCGCTATAAGGAGCTTCGCGCCTAAAACACTGAAAGGAACGCGCACGCACAAGTGCACCACGACGTTCGTGCGTCGTCTCCTATGAGGATAAATTGTGGCGGCACCTGGCGGTATCCCTGGTCCCTACGCGCCAATTTTCGACCCATACGCCTTCATAGAGGCGGGGCAGGTCATTGAGCAGGACGTAAGTCTATAGAGGAGGTCGTGGTGTCAAGCCACGGCTCACGATGCAGCTTCGTAATCAGCAAGGAATGCAAAGCTGGGCTGCCTAAGAATAGGAATGTAACTTTAAAAGAATTCTGACTCAAGAGTACTGATCCAAAGACATTCAGTTTGTTTTTCACGTCAAGCAAAAAGCGGTGCACTCCACAGCCTACGCCCTCAAAAAGAAATTGTGACATCGTAGGCGGGGCTTGTAGGCATTACCATCTCCTTGCAATCCTACTTCGGTTATCGGTGCGTCCCTCAACCGTGTCATAAGAAGACAAATGAAGAGCAAATTGCCACTTTAAGGTATCATTGAACGCCTGCTGCAAGGAGTGTTAATAAGTGGTCACTGCACCATAATTATTCCTGTAATATTCAGCGAATGGCCCACTGCGCGTCCAAAGGGTAACATGCGAACCTACAGAGCTGAACACTTTGTCGGTGGCCCTGTTGTTGAAAATGAATAAATATGTATGAACGCATTTAAGTGAATAGGTTTTTAAAGTGCCCACTTGTTTCAGTTAATTAGTTTTGATTTAATTGATTTGTGGGTTTTAACGTCCCAAAACCACCACATAATTATGAGAGATGCCGTAGTGAAGGGCTCCGGAAATTTTGACCACCTGGAGTTCTTTAACGTGCGCCCAAAGCTGAGCACACGGGCCTACAACATTTCCGCCTCCATTGAAAATGCAGCCGCCGCAGCCGGGATTCGATCCCGTGACCTGTGGGTCAGCAGCCGAGTACCTTAGCCACAAGATCACCGCGGCGGGGCAGTTCACATGTTTTGATGACTCACAACCAACTACGCAAGCGCCGACGCTGACACCGAAATTTCTGGGAAACGAGCTCTTCGACGTTGTAGCTTAAAGCTGTAGTGTTATGCTTGAATAAACCCCGAAAGAAATATTTACAGTGTGCTTTTAACAGCTAGTTTCGATTGCCACTCCACTTAGGCATCACAAACATGGTATGAGCATCTCCTCACATGCGCGTGCAAAGCATCATGACGTTTCCACGGCCGCACGAAACCGTGGCTCTGTCGGTAAGGAGACGTACAAGCGGCCATTATAAAAGTTTTGACACCTGACCGTCACAGCTAGGCAGACTGCGGCGCGATCTCACCAGAATGAGGGCCTTAGACCAACGTCCAGATAGCGCCGATGTCGGTAAGGGCGTAGCCGCAAAATGGAGTTGAGAAACAAAATGAAATTTGTTATCGGAATTCGCCGAGTCTAATACTTCCCTATAGTCATTTCGGTACACTAGATGTTTGTATGGCAAATTGTGGTACGCGTAAATAACAGAAAAGTGCACATAGAAACCTGCATGAATTGAATGAATTAAGGCACCTTTTTCGCCTTGGCTTGAACGTTGCAGTTTCTAGCCACGATTTATTTTTTGTTCATACCAAACGAACTTTCAAGCGCACTTTAGAAAAAGTAATCCAACTCAAATGACGAAAATGATGGCCGATTATACAGCTATAATTTAGCCTTTCCGCTTCCGCCCTGCAGAATCTTGTGACATGTTCTCACCGGTCATAATTTGGTATACAAGATGTGCTGGGACAGGGATCCAGGGATCGTCACTAGTTATTTATTCTGTAATATTGCAGGGTAAACTCAGCTTGGCTCAGCTTTTTTTACATTACTGTATGATAAGAACAAAATTATGCTTACCCTAATAATTTATTGGTGAACCCGGACAAGAGTTCACTTATTTTTAATAAAGTTGTTCTCTCTCTTTCCCCCTGAACTTTAGAGATTGTATGTGAGACAGCCCATGACACACCAAGGACACAGTGGTGATGATGGTATGTGGATCCCTCAGGACAGCGCACGCACACCGCAACGCGCGCCGAACGGTACTGATCGCGTATACTTATACACCAGTGTGAGACTCGCCACATGGGTTAGTGGCGACATCTTTCGCCTGCTAGCACACCATCATGTCTCACCGTCATGACATCCACGAAGCTCAGCAATGACTGGATGCGCACAATAGTAGGGCATGTATCTATAAACACAAGGCGCAAGCGCAGAGCCAGGAGTTGTTACAAATAGGTGTCACTGATAACATAGTTACCGAAAGTTAACTAGAGAGGACTCTGGCACTACGATCATTCAGCGACCATGGAATTTAAGGGTATGACATGTATTTGCCTATAGTCATCGCGCTTACGGGCGGCGAGTCGCACTAGCGACTTCATTTATTGCTGTCTTTTGGTTTTGTTTCGAATGAAAGAACAAACCATTTTGAACTTCGTGAGTAGATTTGAAAGGGTGATCCTAAAAGATGAAGGTGGGGGAGCATATCTGCTGAACATTTGTCCTTTTCTTGAAGTCACGCGAAGCCAGAACGAACGTAACGCATGAAGACTAGGCAAATTCATGTACTACCCACAATTCTTATGCTAGCTGAACCACCATGATTGCAGCTACCATAGACGATAGCGCCAGGGTTCTTTCTAGTGTATATTTAAGAAACTCTATGACTGATACCACCGTGCAGCCATGTGGCTAGTCTTACGGCTCGTGCTCGCGCGGCTCCTCTAGGCGTGAGTACGACGGTAAGAATAGCTCCAGTTTGAGTGTAAGAGAATGAGGAGGAGGAGAGATTGAGGAAAAGAAACGAAGACAAATATGCAGCCCTAGTTGTGAGTACACTCGCTCCGGTGTCGCTTCTATGGTAATTTTTAAATGCTCGCGCCTCGTCATCGGCCATTGTGGTTATGTTACAGTAATCTTGACTGCAAAGGACCGACTTATTAGGAGTAGCCGAGAAATAAAAACTTGAATAAAGAGAAAGCCCAAGTTCGCGAGGAACAGTTGAACGTATGTGAGGACTGCGATCACGGACGGCAATGTATGAAAAATTGTGTTCATTTAGGTAAGGAGCGTACCTGTTCATATATCACTGTATTGTTCTTCCCGTAATCAAATCGAACAAAATTCTTCTTTGTGTACATCTGTAACAAAACAAAATAAAAACAAACCCATTTCTGCTCTCTCCACGCACAGAAACAATTGATTGATTGATTGATATGTGGGGTTTAACGTCCCAAAACCACCATATGATTATGAGAGACGCCGTAGTGGAGGGCTCCGGAAATTTTGACCACCTGGGGTTATTTAACGTGCACCCAAATCTGAGCACACGGGGCCTACAACATTTCTGCTTCCATCGGAAATGCAGCCGCCGCAGCCGGGATTCCATCTCGCGACCTGCGGGTCAGCAGGCACAGAAACAAGGCAGGGAGGGTAAAGAAGAGCAGCCATGCAATTTTCCCCTTCTGTCTGTCAGCTGCGCGTTTGAAGAACAGTTAAATGAAACGCTAAATCAGACCATTCCAACATTTCGATAACAATCGTGTTCTGGTAAGCCTTTTAAGCACTCACCGCTACAAGAAAAAAAAAACAAGGCACATCCACGGAGTGAAATTCGGTGAGTACGCGAAGCAGTGCGATAGTTCATTGTTACCGAAAAAACCCCCTGACATTGTGCACTCACACATGGAAATAGGTGACAAAGCGTTCGACAGCTATATAAAGGGTTTCTTGGTCCTAACTGGTAAGTTGGGTTGAGTAGCGAATTTTGTTTTGCCTTCATTGTTACTGCTTTGTGGTATCGGATCTTGCCCGAAGTTGGTAAAAATGAGGTCCGTGCACGTTCTCCTCGTGTTTGTTGGTTGTCTGCAGCCATACGAATTGCACCGTAGAACATATCGAGACATCGTATACTGCAGAAGCTAGCCATTGTCCATAATCGTCATTGTCATGATCATCATCAGCATGATCCTCACCAAGGCTACTGCACACGCCAACGAAGTAGGCTCGACATTGAGGAGTTTCACCACATAAAACTGCGCTCGAAAGTCTCCTAAAAATCCTACATTAATGTCTAGCTTGCTTAGAGGACAATTTGATGCACTTTTATATACAAATATTTACGTAAAGTACAGCAGCAGCGTCATAAGCGATGACCCCCCTACGTGTTGGTTCCGCAAACCAGAGAACACCACCTTTACGTGTAGTTTTTTTTGCGTTCTGTCGTCTTTGAGGGATATCCTTCAGGCAAAAGCGTTGGTTCTGGTGTTGTGACAACGTAATATAATAAAACGAGAACAATAGTTTTTCCCCTTGCCAATTACACGATTACCACCGGGGAGTGTGTACTACTGTGAATAAGCGGAGGCAGTCGACTTACCTGGCCATAATGAAGCACGTTCTTGCTGGATGAGCCCACAGGTAAGTTGGTCACGTAGACAGGCACCCTCGTCTGCGTGCGTCAGTACATAAGTTTAATACTACGTGGGGTTTTCGATCCCAAAATTACGATATGACTATGAGAGACGCTGTAGGGGGAGACTCCGGGAATTACGGCCATGCGATGTTCCTCAAGATGCATTGAAATCACACAGTACACGAGCCTCTGCCATTTCTACTCTATCGACATGCGACTGCAGCAACTGGGACCAAACCGGCAACCTTCGCGTCATCAGCGAAGCACCCTAGCCAAATACAGCCCGTGAGTTTCTACAAGAGCCTTAATCGAACTCTGGGAGTGATTAAACCGGAGCTCTGAGAGCTTTTAAGGTGTCTGTACGGATGCACTGCGGCAGTTTTAGTGCCCCACAAGGGAAAACATTTGTGCATCCAAGATGAGACAGAGCGAAACAAACGTAACACATACGCAGGGCGCTAACTAGTGGTATGTATCCGGGTAGTTTGTATTTCGCTCTGTCCTCTCTTGCTGGCTTTGGTCTGCACGGAGTCTCAACACAGCATATTGAAAAAAATTCTTGGTTGCTAGGTGCCAGAACCACGTGATGGTTATAAGGTATGGTGCCATGGAGGAAGAAATAAATTTCAATCACATCGGCTTATCTAACGTGCACATACTGTAATCATACGTGTGTGTGTGTGTGTGCGTGTGTGTGCGTGCGTGCGTATGTGTGTGTGTGTGTGTTTTGAACTTAAATTTCATAAAAATTTGGAATACATAAAATGATATGAACCAACCTGACGCATTTAAGTCTTCTGAGGGCCTCTATATTACAAATGTGTTTTTAAAGATAACTTGACACTTTAAAGTTTTCTGTAAAAACGTAATTTTAAAATTCAGCGCAGCATTGCTCAAACTATGCTAGTCTTACGCCTCACTCGATCTATATGTCATTAAGTTTCCTTCACTTCTCGTATGGAGGCATGGTGATATTTTTATGACAAATATATTATTAATAACAATGTTTGGGCTAAAAAAGCAGAGGGAGGTAAAAAAGTGACACGTAGGGCAAAAAAGCTCGTTCACCTTTATCTTACTCAGTAAATGTATACCTTAAGCTATATCTCACCAAGAAGTAAGGAAAAGTACAGCAACTTCATGCGCTTCGCGATATCTCACCAATCTACATTCACCGCTTGCTTATCGAAAGCATTCGCGTAGTGGGCCTGCTCTCTCTAGTATCGGACGAACTTATGCACGCCATGCCACACACATACACGACCACCACTTTTTCGCTACTGTATATGCATGGTAATTTCAAACTCTCTCTTACACTGTTGTATTGTTTCTCATTCTTTCCATACAGGAAGGCCAGTGGCTTGTAGCAGAGGTTGCGGAGGAAACGGTGATCGCACAGCTTGGCGACTTTCTTTTGTCGCTTTTCATTCGAGACCAAGAACCCACCGTGAGTGAAGAAGTCGTTCACTGCCTGTAACGAGTATTCAAAGAGCAGCCCATTCTATGAAAACAGAGCAAAGGTTCAGAAACTGAATGAACGTATAACATTTGAAAGCACAGACATGCAAATGCACCACTGAATGTGCAGCTGCACTTCTCAATGACACCAAATTGAGGAAAACTCGTCGATATAGGAGTTATCTCATGATAGATTTTGCTGTGATGTAAATGTCTCCCGACAACCTGGCTTATCGAGTTTTTGTTCTTCATGTATGTGGATTCACAGAGTTTCATTGAACTTTCGGATAACCTCACACGCTAGCGTTTCTGCGAACGCAATAAGCGATATTTGCCTTGAGAAACCAGATCAACAAGATTGTTCATTGCTGAAGTAATGGTAGCTCTTGTGATAGAGCCAAATTGAGTATGATTGGCAATGCAAGTGCATACATGGTCTTTTAGCTACCTTGCGCCAAGTACAGATTTATATTTCGTGCACTTTAAAAAAAAAAAGCTGGAAAGTTATGAGACCGGCAGTAATATGAAAATCAGGGAAGTAAGCTGCAGTTGCTGCACAAACGTTACAACTTTTCTATTCAGCTTTTCTTTGAGTAATTTTATTTGAAATGTAGTTAAACAGTCGTTATATGTGCCAAGCTTATCAGATTGGCAGTTATCTCAGCCAGGATGACATATTTTGACGTTCCAAAACAAGAGTTATAAAATTTGCATTCAATATTCTTCGCTAGAGATATAAATTAAAAACTTCTTTTGCCAATAATTCATAATTTGATGCCTTGGCGAATCAGAATAAGTATCGTGACGCACTGCTAACGATTTATAAGACTACTGAGTCAACTTGGCACATGTATATGCGTTTGTTTTTGTAATACCTAGCGCATTTTATGAGAAACACCTGGTAGAAATGAGTTAGAGGCAACGCATTCTTATTCATATATAATGTCTCCCTAGTTTGTGGTACGAGGTGGATTATAAGGGGAGTGAACCTGGACGGATATCTTAAAACATGGCTGCATGGTTAACGTAGCGTCATTGCCTAAATTTTACGTCATACGCCAAGTAGGATATGATTCGTTGAGTGCTCTTCGGTTGATGCCTTTCGGGCAAAGTGGTGCTACCGATTAAGTCGTTCACGTACATACAGTGTCCTGGTATTTGTAGGGAAACGATGCATTTGCTGGAGGCACCATTCGCGAAGCTGTCGCAAATGATGATGTTAAAGTTACACGTGCGGAGGGAACGCCGGTCATGTTGAGGGTACGTACCTTCACTAGCTTCGAGAATGGAATGAGCAACCTCATAGGAGAGGTGAAGTGCGTGACGTTCGCCACGGTAGCGTAGCCCACGAGAATGTTCACCTGAAAAAAAAATTAGTCCCTAATCATCAATTGTTTCCTGGCTTCTAGAACTATGACATGTTATCTTTACCTAAATGAAGCGCTGACTGAGAAAAAAAAAGAACAAGAACGGTGCTTTGACTTTCGCATTGTTTTACGAGATTGCAAAGAGACTTTATCAGTTTTAACCCCCATCTGCATGCATTGACTGTAGGCGCATAACTGTTAGCATATGTTGGCATGAGCTGGCTAGTTGATAGGACCATTGGCTTAAGTTTGGCTAATAAATAGCTATCTTCTTTTACAAAATTAACAGCGTCATAACTTGGTCTCATTCCTGGTGTTAAGTTGTATACACCTTTTTTTTACAGCGAAAGCTGTATATGGCACGGATAAAAAAAAACATTCGCCACGAGTAACGCTTAATGTCTCCATTGGATGCTGCATCAGTTACGTCGTTCTTCACGTCACACCGAAGCAAGCGAGCCTGTCAGCAACATCGTTCATCTCACCGCAGCGGTGCCACCAAGCACGTGCATAGGAGTTTCAACGCGAGGGACTTCTAAAGAAAGAATAGCAAACCACAGTGCCGTCTCTAAGTGGTTGTCAACTCGACAACACTACACAGAGATGTAGAATGATAAAGGGAAGAATGTGAGATAGACGAAAAAAAGTAATGAGAAGAACGGTAAGTTGGCTCCACCCTGTGCGCACTTGCGTGCCCTCTCTTTCAAGGGAAGCCGATCGGCAGGCGAAGAAAGGATGCAGTCCGGACTCGAGAGTAGGCCCGGGTGTCCAGGCGCAAGCTGTGACGGCGTACCGAGAGAACGGCAGCCTTTCAAGCTCCGCTAAATTTATATTATTGATTTCGTGTTGTGAGCAGTACACTTGCATTTCCCGCGGTCAGGTAAAAAGGAGGTGGTTTGCCTCCTGATGAGGTCCCACTCGTCAGGAAGCAAACAGGAGGCAAAAAATTATAGAGAAGGAGAACGCATGTGTCAATGCAGGTGGATGCTGATAATGATGCCGCCGAGCTGAATTGAGATATTCGGTGCGTGTGACAACTGCGAGCCGAAGAAATGGCATTCCGAGTACAGCAGCGCAAACGAGGCAATAACGGAAACGCCTTTGCCGGGGCCGACGACCTAGTTCGGCGCGACTTTTTCGAGCGGCTTCGGCTGTGATGGCTGCAACGTGTGCAACCACCTGCGGCTGCAAGTTTTAAACTTCGCCTGTGAACCCTTAGTATGGAGTGCTTGGGCAGCAATTTTTTCAATCTCAGTTAGAACCATCCTTTGGAAATACATGTCAGACTGCAATTTAGAGCCTTTAGTGCCTAATCAATCTAATCAACGGAAGTTGGTGAAGCGGCATGTTAAGTGCAACACTATGTCATTGTATCTCATTGCCTTTGCTTTTGTTACTTTACCTTTTTGTTGTATTCTGGAAGCATAGACAGAAGCACCAGTGACGCTGTAGTCCCTTGCGATGTTGTCAGCAGGCCCACCTTCGTGAAATTTGTCACGTTGAGGATGTGATCGATGACGGCTGGAAGGTCCTTCATGCCAATCTCCTCGAAGCTCAATTCACGTTTCAACATAAAGAATAAGCCAGTTTAATGTGCAATGTAAGATCTAAACCACGATCACTGAAAGATGTTGCGCAGACGAGAATACCTCATGATTTTATACTTTTTATTGGTGGTTTGTTAGTTTTTTATTTAGAGAATGTAGTGGCCGAGATCACGCTGCATCAAATTCAACTGTTTCTTTGCCAATTGCTCGAGATAGGTTGTGCAATGGAACAGATTCACCACATAGTATGTGCCTGCGAAAGACGACGACAGGAAAAAAAAACTAAACGAGGCGGTGATTTCACGTGACCCTGTGATTTTCTTGCGGATCTGACACTGCTTTACGGAGTAGTCACGTCGTTAGGATTCCTCATATAAATAAAGCCGATCAAAAAAAAACCTGCCTTAAACTGCAATATGTACAAGTTGGTTCATGAATAAGAATATTTGGTGGAGGGGCTGCGTACAGCAAATTGACCTGGATCTCAACTCTCGCAAATTGCCAGCGAGACATTAGTAATTCCTTACTATAACAATGATATTGTAAAATTATTCATATGCTATCTGGCAAGCAAATACTCTACTTATCATTCAGACCAAAAACTTGTATGCATGATGAACCGCAAGCGTCAAAGAATCTAAAAATTGATTTACACGTGGGCCTTAACGTTCAAAAACCACCATATCATTGTGAGAGACGCCATAGTGGAGGGCTCTGGAAATTTCGGCCACCTGGGGTTGTTTAACGTGCAACAAAATCTGAATACACGGGCCTATAGCATTTGCGCTTCTATCGAAAATGCGGCTGCCGCAGCCGAGATTCAGTTCCGCGACCGTCGGGTCAGAAGCTGAGTACTTAAGCCATTAGACCACCGCGGCAGGACAAACTGATTGTAAAAGCATCAAAACACGTGAAATAACAGACTTGCCTCCAGTTCCAAAACTGTCTGTCATTCGTGGTAAGATTGACATGGCGATTAGACTGCGGGACACCTCTGGTGTTTACGAGCCATACATCAAATCCAGCATCTGCCAAGAGGAATCCTGCAATAGTATGAAAATTTATATAGGCTAGTTTTCCCTAATGTGCAACCTCCATTGAGTGCTCTTCGATTGAAGATATGAAGAAACTATATATCTCAATGGTTTCAGAATGTAACACGCTAAGAACAGTTACGACGCTTTGTATTTTTTTTGAAGAAATATTGCTGTTTTCAACATAAACCCATATGAGTAGTACCATAGTATTTCCGTAGTTGTACCTATCAAATCTTCGTCATTTCTTACCTGCTACAAGGCGATTCTATAGGCGCCCACAAGAAATACATCAACATATGCATGGATGACTGGACCTTTCGCCCCACTTATCATCAATCCCTCCGTCCGCATGCTGTGAATTTCTTGTTATAACAGCACCATATATCTTCTTTATTCGTTCTAGCAATAATGTTTCCAACAAGCCCCGCCGCGGTGGTCTAGTGGCTAAGGTACTCGGCTGCTGACTCGCAGGGCGCGGGTTCAAATCCCGGCTGCGGCGGCTGCATTTCCGATGGAGGCGGAAATGTTGTAGGCCCGTGTGCTCAGATTTGGGTGCACGTTAAAGAACCCAGGTGGTCTAAATTTCCGGAGCCCTCCACTACGGCGTCTCTCATAATCGTATAGTGGTTTTGGGACGTTAAACCCCACATATCAATCAATGTTTGCAACAAAATATACACACAGCGTCATCTAGTGAGCAATTCCTAAACTATAGGTGGCTACATAAGTATTTCATACTTCATACGGAAGAGGGAACGACCTACCCTAAGAAACTTCGCCCCTAAAATTTTGCAACATGCGTGTCAACTAAAACCGGGCTGCGGGTTTCTGTGTCTTAGCAGAGACTTCTGTCTCATTTTTCCCATTAGCAGGGATTGGCACTTCGTGCTTTCAGCTTCCTCGGGTTTCTGTCCTGCGCATCACTACGATGAGCGCTAGCGTAAACGCCACCGCCAGTGTAAGCATCAGCACCTGCTACTTCCCATCTACACATGGTTCCCATTAGCGGAAAATTGTGTATTTTCTCGTCATTCTCGTCTTTTTTGTTCGAGGATGTTGCGTGGAGTTATGGGGGGGGGGAGGTTCTTCGTGGGTTGCGACCGGGACTCGGATGCTTATTTCGCGAGCAGGCTGATCGGCCATTTTGTTGCCCTGAAGTTCCGCAACCGTGAGGAACCAAAGTATTGCATGGGCATTTTGCAGTTGCTGCCCTGAATTCTAATAGCCACCCATGGAATCGCCCCAGCCTGAAACGTACAGCAAGTTGATTGAAAGTCGATTCTTAGAAAAGTCGAGCTTCTTTCTTGTTCCACGCATCTGATCACCGAAGCAACCACCGCCGTTTCGGCCAAACTGACGGAGGAGATTTGTATCGACTTGTATCGGAGATTTGTAGTTACTCTGTTGGCAACAATGACGTAACGATTAACTCTTAGTGTGCTGGTGTCTATGTTGGGTTTGGTTGTTACCGTAATGCTTTTGTAGTCCTCATACTCTGGCCTGCCGCCTGCTTGGGTGATACACTGCACTCATATTTTGGGGGATGGGGATGCCATAATTAGGGCCCTAAAGGGGTGAGGCAGTAAGTATGTCCTCCTCTCCAGCGTGTTGGGGTCTTGAAGGTTACCCAACGTGCTCGAACATTGAGGTGCATTTGGGGACCCTACAATTTCGGCATCTTTGTCTTTTAACCTGATAAAGTGAGTTTTGAGGTGCACATCGCATGTATGCATTCACGCTAAATCCTTCGACATTGTCGATGGCTTTTGATGGATATGTTGCTTATCGCTTGTGGAGTATTTCAAAACCCGTAACGTTATTTGATCCTCGTATATTTTTTACCCAGCACGGGTTGATACTCTAACAATACCACAGGCTTGCGCATGACAACATTGAAAATAAAGGGGACGAGCTTAAGCGCTGAGGTGTTCCGCGGTTGGGCAAAGGAGTTAACGCTGACCGGATTGAACTGGGGCCGAGTATAGCCGCACGGTTCATTAAGAAAGAGGTCATGTAGTTTTAAGCTTGTTTTTTCACATTACATGTTGCGTAGCTCCTCAATTATTGTTTCGTAAGATGTGAAGTCAAAAACCGTTTTGATGTCAAGGCTATTCTATAGCAGCCCTAGACAAAAAACCAAATTTAGGTCACTTTTTAGAAAAACGATCAGCATTACTAAAAAAGCAAGCATTGGTTATAGTAGGAGATTTTCAACGCGTTGCATGCGGCATGGGGTTTTGACAAAGAAAACATCAAAGGTAGAAATCTCTGCATCGACGCCCAATAGGAGGGCCTTACGTTAATAACCGACCCCCTTTTCCCAACTAGGATTGGAAACAGCGTATCCAAAGACACGTCTCCTGACCTCGCGTTTACTAAGAATATCATCGAACCTTATTGGCCTAATACACAAGAAAATATGGGCAGTGACCACTATATAATTGAGACCACGTTTAAAGCAGGTCCACGTAAAAGAGGAGGCAAAGAATCAAGTATGGTTGAATGGGATACCTTTAGAAAAATCAGAGAAGGAAGCATGCGTTGTCATCGAAGACTTAGATGAATGGCTAGGGAAACCTTAAGCAAAATATTGAAATCGCAACTAAGACTATATCAAGAACAGAAGGACTAGAAGGCACAGACAGTAAGCTCGTACATATGTGGGAGATAAAAAAGAGCCTAGAAAAACGGTGGAAAACACCAAAACACAACAAACGCCTTAGAAAAAGGATAGCTACCCTCAGTAAAGATATTGAGAAGAACGCGAAGCAAATATGCAGACAGCAATGGGAGGAAAAGTGTGATGCGAAGGAAAAACAAATAAGTCTCTCTAAAACATGGAACCTGTTAAGATGTCTAATAGACTCGGAAGCGAGCAAGACGGCACAACAACAAAACTTTATTAGACTTGTCCGTAAATACAAAGGCATGGAGGAAGAACTGATTGAAGAAATCAGACAGAGACACATTGGGGATACAACCAAAGAGCAATTAAGCTCGTACAAAGGTAAAGAAAATTATTCTCTAGACCGACCCAAATTAGAGGCCGAGGTACGATGGGAACTAATGAAACTGAGCACAACATCAGCCCCGGGCCCCGATGGGATCACGAATAAAACGCTCAGAAACTTAGACGACAAATCTATCACAGCCCTCACCGAATATATGAAGAAGTGTTGGGAAAAAGGTAAGATACCCAAGCAATGGAAAATGGCAACAATCTAATGATTCACAAGCCAGGCAAGAAACTAAATCTGATAATCTTCGGCCTATTTTCCTGACATCCGGCATAAGAAAGTTATTAGAGCATGTCATCCTAACTCGCCTGTCAAATTATATGGAAGACAATGAGCTCTTTCCTCATACGATGGTAGGCTTCAGAGCGAAACTGTCTACACAGGACATTATGCTTAAGATTAAACACCAAATAATTGATTCGGGTCTCAATACACACGACACAAAGGTAATAGTTGGCCTAGATCTTAAAAAGGCATTCTATAATACATCACATAAAGTTATACTTGCCAATCATCAAGCGTTAGGGGTAGGAAAAAGAGTATACGATTATATAAAAGACTTTTTAACTGACCGGACTGCAAGAATAATACTAGGCGAAGCAGAATCCCAAGAGTTTAGTCTGGGCAGCAGAGGTACGCCGCAAGGCTCAGTCCTATCCCCCTTTCTTTTTAACGTGACCATGATATGTCTCCCTACCAGACTGAAGGAAATTCCTGGACTCCACCATAGCCTCTACGCAGATGACATTACCTTATGGGTAGCAGAGGGTAGTGACGGATACATAGACGAAACTTTACAAACAGCAGTAAATGTTGTAGAAGAAGAATATTCCATCCATACAGGATTACAATGTTAACCGGAAAAATTGAAACATCTCTTATATAACCTGACATGTCGGGGTTGGAAAAGCATCCAGGAAAAACCTAACATTAAAGTCTTTGTTGGAAAAACGCAAATACCTACAGTCGAAAGCATAAGAATTCTGGGAATCCGAATCAGCTCAAACGGGCATAACGAAGAGGCGATTAGAATACTTGAAACCAGTGCGCAGCAAACTTTGCGTCTACTTAAACGAATTGCAAACTGGCACTATGGAATGAAGGAAAATAATATGATAACACTGGTACAGGCTTTTGTCATCAGTCGTATTGTATATGTGATTCCGTACCTCAGACTGCAAGTGGCCGAGAGAGAAAAGATTGACAGAATCATTAGACGAGTTTTCAAACAGGCGATCAGACTTCCAATTACTACCTCTAATGATAAATTACTTCAATTAGGGCTTCGCAACACATCAGAAGAGCTTATAGAAGCTCAAACAATCGCACAATATGAAAGACTAACGCAGAGTAAAACAGGTAGAGCCATACTAGAGGAACTGGGTATAAACTACGCAAATCAATTTGGCGCCAAAAATATATCCCGTATGAAATCATGAAATGTTTAGTAATCTTACCGATCTCGAAAAACATGCGCCCCGTACATCACAAAGCAAGGGGAGCTGAAAGAGTGAAAAATATACATAACAACGTAAAAGATTTACCGGAAACAACATACGTAGACGCGGCCAAATACAAAGGAATTGACAACATGACTATAGCAGTAGTAGGCTACAAAGGAAATCATAAGATCAGCGGCTCGGTGAGAACGAGCTTTGCAAAAGAGGCGGAGGAAGCAGCTATTGCCATGGCCATAGCATCCGCCTCGACTTCACTCATTGTTAGCGACTCGCAGACGGCTGTGAGAAACTTTGCACGAGGACGAATATCCCAAATAGCTTTAAGAATATTGGTTGGATGCAAAGACCAACGAACAATAGAAATAGTCTGGGCACCCGCTCACTCCTCTTTGCCCGGCAATGAGGCTGCACACCAGACAGCTCCAGGACTTACAGACCGAGACTCTGGATTGCCCTGGTAGAACGGGGAGGACGATGAGAGATTTGAGCGGATGACCACTTACAGAGATATTACGCAGTATTACAGGCTAAGCAGGAAAATTTATCCTTCCGCACACTCGTCATTAAACAAAGGACAGGCGGTGGCGTGGCGCCTCCTCCAGACCCACACGTTTTCTAGTCCGCTAACAATGAACCGCTGCGTGCCGGAACTTCATTCGAACAAGTGTAAATTTTGCCACAGCAGGGCGGACTTGAGCCACATTTTATGGGCATGCCCAGAGGCCCCCATGAGAGGCGAATTTACAGACGGGAGTGGATGGGATGCCGCGCTCCTCAGCTCTGACTCTCAATTACAAGCCCGCTTAATACGGCAGGCCAAAGACGCCGCCAGGGCCCATGGGATCATGGCCGTCGTCTAGGTTTGGTCCTCCCTTCTCATCTCGCACCTGAAAGAGGAAGAGGATCTTTCTGCTAACTAAATAAAGTTTGTTCATCATCATCATGTCAAAGGCTATGATGAGTCCATGATGAGGCGGGTGTAAGGCTTCTTTTTTGAGTAGCAGGAATATGTCTTGTGCTGCTGCCTTTGGTCTAAACCAAACATAATTGTGATTGATTGCTTGATTGATTGATACGTGGGGTTTATGTCCCAAAGCCGTCTTATAATCATGAGAGACGACGTAGTTGAGGGCTCCGGAAATTTCGACCCCCTGGGGTTCTTTAACGCGCACCCAAACCTGAGCACACGGGCCTACAACATTTCCGCCTCCATAGGAAATGCGGCCGCTTCAGCCGGGATTCGACCCGCGATCTGCGGGTCAGCAGCCGAGTACCTTAGCCATTGGACCATAGTGGTGGCGCATTCTATTGGGGAAGAGTCGTTGCAACCCAATGTAAGAACATCACTGTGCCTCAATTACAATTTCGCATAGTTTGCCCATGCAAGATGTCTGAGAGATGGGCCTAAGCTTTTGGAGACTCTTGGACTTTCAAGGTGTAGAATAATACTACTTCCGCTTCTTTCCATGCGCTTGTTACCTCTCCATTGGCTCATATTTTTTCGTTTAGGAAGTGGGTAAGCTTGCATAGAGTATCATTGCACAGGTTGTGAATTATTGCACTCGTGAATTTATCTCTACTAAGGGCTCTGTTTTTTTAATGTTTGCCAGCTGCATGCACTTCTGCTACTCCTATGTGGAGGTCGAGTTCTTGGTTGACTGGGTCATCGTACTGGAGGTATGCCATGCCCCGCCGCGGTGGTCTAGTGGCTAAGCTACTCGGCTGCTGACCCGCATGTCGCGAGATCGAATCCCGGCTGCGGCGGCTGCATTTCCGATGGAGGCGGAAATGTTGTAGGCCCGTGTGCTCAGATTTGGGCGCTCGTTAAAGAACCCCAGGTGGTCGATATTTCCGGAGCCCTCCACTACGGCGTCTCACATAATCACATGGTGGTTTTGGGACGTTAAACCCCACATATTTATTTATTTATTTATTATACCCTCAGGGCCAGAGGCATTACAGAGGGGAGTGGTACAAAAGAAAGGCATAACATGAGGTAGCATGGTTACAAAAAACGTTGTGTACATAAAAAGGAAAAGGAAAGACAAAACAAATTAGTATTATCGCAACAATGTGGTCACACAAACACAGATTAAACATCAGATATTTCTGCATATACAATATTGGCCAAGGCAGCACGGAACAGTTCATCGGAGGTATGTCATATTTTTTACTGGGCCCTCTGTGGAGCTTAGCTAGATTTCTTTTCGATGAGCGAATAAAACTTCACCAGCTACCTTGAATCCACTTTCTCTGTTCCCCATAAACTAATAAGTTCAAGCTCACAGAACAGCAATCGCGTCTCCTTTCAAGTAGTGATATATTAAACCTGTTTGTATAAGGAGCTATAAACCTAGAAAAAATGCACCCAGTACTTGTAAATGCATGAAATTTTAAGTGTACCCCTTTCTGTTATAGCGTCATATTTTGGTTGCCTTTTTTCCCAATAGTTGTTTGTTTGTAAACACTCAAGTGTGCATCTATTCTGTACTTCATAAACAACCACTAGAATGTTATTTTTTTTTCTTTTTTCCTTCAATCATACGTGAGCACCGTATAGAGTTTGGTGTGCCATTGTTTCTGTTGCCTTGTACAATTGGGAGGTGGGGCTAGTCAAGCTGCTATAGCGCAGCTTTTTTCCTACTTTCCATGCCGCAATTGTTTCTTGTTTGTGTAAATCACGGTGTATCGTTGTGGTGAAATAATTTCAACTTTCAACCTTCAACTTTCTTTATTTATCGGAGAATTTTGTTCGTGGCTCTCACTCTATTAGTCAGGTCTAACATGCTACCTAATATTTCTCACGTTTTTTTTTCGTCTGCAAAGTATCCTGAAGGGACACACAGGATCAAAACCAGTTATTATTATCTTGAGTTCGAGCATATTCGCTGGCGTTCTAGCTAAGCTTTGCGATTTGTATTTTTAGGGCCGAAGCTTTTTATAGCGGCACACGTTCGTGCCTCGTAGCCATTGTAGTATGTAACAAGTATAACATTTTGACTTCCAAGGTGGTGCCGGTGGGAGATTTCTTCTGCGCGTTGTTGAACAATAAAAATAGTGCTCAATGTACTTGCCAATGGCTGTTAATGGGAAATGAGACAAAGGAGCATTCGGCTTTTACTTAACGCGCACGCTGCAATCTCTATTAGCAGCCATTGGAATGAACATTTAGCACTATCTGACAGAAAAAGGTTGCTACGTTATACTCGCTGGGCGTAACCTCCTTGGTTTTAAAAAGATTAAGCGAGCGTTGAGCCGCAGTGCCATTAATACAGTGAACTAGTAGATACCATGAACTCGAGGTGGTTAAAGGTGGGAAGTAGACCTGAAGCGCAAGCCGTAAGAAAGTGTGCCTGTGCCACCTCTCGTTTAGTCCTTTGAATCTCCAATGAATGGCGGTGCTTCTATATGGGGAATATATAATGAAAAGATGCGAAATGGTGGTACTTGGAGTGTTGAATAGATGGACGAATGGACACACACACAGATGCATGGATGGACACATGAACGGACGCAGAGGAGGATGCATGGACGAACGCAGGGACAGACGCACGAACAGACGCAGCACGGACGGGCGGATGGACACATGGACGGTCACACAGACAGACGCATGAATGGACGGAAGCAAGAACGAATGGACGGACGAATGCTTCGCCCACTCTCCATGATTCACTCTGTGGATATGCTGCAATTTTTTATTTGGCTTTTATGTCGCTGCTTCTTTCATCGCTTAGCTAAATTGCATCTAGTTTCCAACAACCGTAGCTAGTGAGATTCAATGGGGTGTGCATTTATTGTCATTTTTACTTTTCGGCCAGTCTAGCCATGAATGTTTTGAATAAAACTTGTCCAAACAGCTTCGTTTGTTATGCTCTCTGGGTTTTCTTGTTTCTCTCAAAAAGCAGTTCAGTGCGTCATACTTGCCGTTGCAAGTGGTTGTTTTATTTTATGTTATTTAGAGACAAGCCAATTATGTTGTAATCACTGCCTAAGCTTTGATCGAAGTCAGTCCATGTCATCTTTTGAATAATAACTTTACGTTGTATGTTGCTGTTGGGCATGCTTGTGAGACAGCGCGACATTCTTCCAAACCAAGGTTCTAATTTTGGGTTAATAATGATGAGTGCGCATCTTATAACGTGTCATAGTGTAACTTGGTTCCTATTACCATAAAACAGAGTACATCAGGTTAGATTAACGTCGATAAGAAGTATTGGGATAAGGCTGATATTTTGTTGTGTAGCGTACAAAATTTCTGCTGCTGATTTTGTAAAGTTTCTCTACACTGCATAAAATTGCTAGCCATGATCGTTGATTTCGCTTCCAGACGTCCCAAATATTTTGAGATGCTGGGTTGGGGCTGCCGTTTTCAAAATATTCTTTGAAAGAATTTGTTGAATAGTCTAGGAAACTTTTAAGCTTGTTTATTTTGGTGAACATCTGCTGCAGCTGTTGCGGTAGGTAAGAAAGCGAGATTTTTACCCTGCCGCTTTTACCTCCCGCTTCTTGCTGTGGGGCCGGCTTAGCTTGAAACGAGTGTTGTTCGGCATGATTGCAGGATTGCTTTAGAGCAGCGAACACTCGCGGATTTCTGCAAATCTGGCCTGATAATAGTTTGTTTTCCTCAGTGATTTTTTTATAATGCATGTTTTAGTTACTCGTGAGCTATCGGGAGAAGTAGCTTGTGCCCTGCTTACCGCTAACTTAGCTTGCCGCTGGCTCGGATCTGCTCTAGACTTTGAATGGATTTGGTGAGAGATCTTGAGGGCTGGTGGTGGCTTAGAATATTTCCCTATGTTGGCGTGTCTGAGGCCTGTTCTGGATTTCGTTCTGGAGCGGGATATCAGCATAGATTTGAGCCTGGCACATGAGCTTGCCATTGCAGTCTAGGGAATTAATGATCGCTGAACTATTTCTCTTCGAATTCAAATCAGCGTGGTGGTTTGCTCCTTTGAATATCATGAGTTTCTTGTAATGCCTGTTGCATCTTGCGTAATGGCTTCGTGTTGTTATTTGGGGTGATGTCGAGCTGGTTTCAAGCACTTTCCATAGCTGCAATCTACGGTAAGTGCTCTTCTCCACACGTCGCACAACATATGGTGCTCCCATGTTCATTCTTTGGCTTTGAACTTTCACAAATTTTACAAACGCGAAGTTTGGTCTGTGGGCTGACGTCCATTCTGTGGTCTAGTGGCTGACAGATTAAGCTGACCTGTACTATGTGCTTATACGGGTAGCAGGCCTGTTGACCTCCTTGATGATATATTTATATGACTAAAGCGTCACGTTGACCTAAATGTCTATTGTATGTGTGTTTAGCAAAAGTTGTTAATGATTTAGAGTACGTGGTACTCTACTATGGGAGAGAAAAAGCCATACCGTGGGCCTTGAAAGTACTAAGGACGATATACTTACGTTCTCTACAAAGTAGTGGTCAGCGCTGCTACCCCAGCGAGCCCAAGAGCAAGATACCAGGTTACCGCTTCTGGTATTGGTGATACCTAGTGATGCTGTTGGATCCGCTATACATTTGTAAACAACTGGTTACTTAGAACATATGTGACAGTTCATTATATGTCTCTTTGTGTATATCAACATTTGTGTATATCTTTAGAGAAATTGTTTAACATTTCGCTGGCTCAAAAAGTTACGCTACTGTCACCTTTCCTCAACATGCTTCGCATAACATCAATCACCATGATATGTGCTATCTACCGAATTTTCCTCCCCTGGAAAGCAAGCTTGGCTTTCTGCAGTAGGCTCTGAAACAGCATCAGTTCGTCTTCTTTTATCACTACTAACACAATATTTCTTTCACCACGATGGCAAACACAATATTCTTTCAAAAGCTCGTTAAGCAGGTTCACATTGATCCCTTTTAGTACTTTATGAGATGCGATACCTGGACTTTGGGAGGGTAGGTTCGTTGTCCAGGTGGCGGCGTTTGTGAGTAGTCCATGAACAAGCAGCAGCGGTGCCCGGGATGTAGTGGCGTTACCGGTCGAGTTGGAATGCATCCTGTCCACTTCCATGATGTAGCCGTCAGACGTGGTAACATTGTGAACTTCGACATTGTAGCCGAAGTACCGCATAAGTTCAACCTGTCGAAAAATTGATGCCATTTATATTATTGTTCAGAGTTGTTGACACCCTCGCGGGCAAAGCAAAATACACAGCCGAGAGTTGGTTGGTTGGTTTGATTGATAAATATGCGAGGTTTAACGTCCCAAAACCACCATATCATTACAAGAGACGCATTGGTTGGTTGGTTGGTTGGTTGTTTCTAAAGTCCTGGCGCAACTCTCCACGGGGGATCAGCCATAAAACGAATGGTACAGTCAGCCAAATCTTTAGCTATTTTCGATCAGTGGCAGTGTTTTCTGAGCATCTTTACCATGTGACAATCAAGGACAAGTGTATGCCCTTAAATAACGTGTCCTTGATATCAAATTTTGTAACTTCGTGATATATTGTAGCGCTATGAGACAGAAAAGTGGCCGCTGTGCACAATAGCCGAATAGGTTGAGCTCATAGAAACAAATTGCGCAAATAAAGAAAAGACTCCACACAGACGGAACACTAAACAGGTTGCGCTTGACCTGTTTCAGTGTTCCTACTTTGTTGTGTCTCGTATTCATTTGCACAATTATTTCTGCTGACGTGATGAACAACAAGCCCTTCGAAACGTCCTGGTCAAGGATAAATTTAGATGAAAATGGTTTAAAAGTGAACACATGGAGAAAACATGAATTCAAAGTAGAATAAATAAAGGGAAGGAAAAAAAAATCTGGGAGTTGACGTCTGCCTTAGAATCAGAGCAACAAAAATGTTATTTTCATTTTCACACAAAAAAACTTGTGTGTGTCACCGCGAATCGTGAATGAATGATGGATGTGCCATTATAATAGGGTACCTATTAAGTATAGATGCACCAGAAAAATTGTCTCAGAAAATTGCCGTGCCAACTCGGTTACATCTTCCTTTCCTTGGGGCAATATAGGTCGATCTGGCATGGGGTACCGACGAGGCTCGCGACGTTCCCGAGCGCTTCTCCATGGTAGTGGCGGCTCTGGAACGGGACCCGAGCCTGGCAAGCCTGAGGAAGGTGTTGTGGTAGTGTCGGGGCATGGTAGCTCTGCGAACCTCCCGGAGATGTTCCCGTGTGCGTCGCATTTCTCGGCCATCTTCTGTTTTTACCAGTACGGAGCGTGGAGCTCCCGCTGATCCCAGCACAACGACCGGGGACCGCGTTCGTGTGTGCGTGTCGTACAACGAGGGCCCTCTGACCCGGTGAGAGGGCGCGCAGGTCCCGAGCACCTCGATTGTAGTAGACCTTCTGCTTGTGGCGAATCTCCTGGAGACGGGAGTGCACCTTCCTGTTGGGCAATGGTGCCGGCTTCAGGTGGCAGGAGGGAAC
This sequence comes from Rhipicephalus annulatus, assembly GCA_013436015.1. Lineage (NCBI taxonomy): Eukaryota > Metazoa > Arthropoda > Arachnida > Ixodida > Ixodidae > Rhipicephalus > Rhipicephalus annulatus. Next base: position 38,604 of record WOVY01000428.1, read on the forward strand.
TGGGAGCAGTGTTTCTCGTCTGTCGACCCATCAGCCTCTGCACAGGTGACATCAGAATAGCATCACGTGGAGTATTGCGCAACTCAAGCAGAGCTAAATGGAAGTCTGGGCTGTTATACGAACACTTCTTAAGCAGCGTTTTCGCTTCTTGAACTGCCCTTTCAGCCATGCCATTTGCGCGAGGGTGGACAAGGGCTTGACGTCACGTGGGTGACTCCTAGTTTCATGCAGAAATTCACGGAACTCTTGGCTACTAAAAGGGGGCCTTTTGTCACTACAGGGCTTCACTGGTAAGCCGTGGACAGAGAAAACTTTCGCGCACCACTCCTTCAAGTACCGGGCTGTTGTGTATCGAAACTCCTTTATTTCAAAATAAAAGGAGTAGAAGTCTACAATTAAGGCAAACTCTTTACCACCGTGATGGAATAAGTCCATGCCAACCATTTCCCATGGCAGACCTGGGGGACATCATGCGACAGTAGAGGCATCTTAGTGTTTGCTTTTGGTGAGCCTGGCAAACTTTGCATGGTGCTGCAACCTGGTCAATGTCACTCGATATGGATGGCCAAAACAGACACTCCTAGCCCGAATTTTCATCTTTTTCGCCCCCGAGTGGGCCAGATGAAGAAGCCGAAGGATTTCAGCTCTCTTAGCGCTTGGTACGGTTACCTTGTTGCTGGCGAAGACGAGGCCATCTTGTGTATGCATCTCTTCTCGATACGCCCAAAATGGCCTGGGCACATGCTGGGACATCCTCTTTGTTTTCCGGCCAGTCAGTCTCTGCATAGGATCGGATGGGCGACAGGAGCAGGATCCTTGGCGGTTGCCACACGTAGTTCCTCGAGGCGACGCTCAGAAGCTGGAACAAGGGCAATGGACGTTAACATTGAAGCGCTCGGTTTCTTCCGTCAATAAGGCCTTGCTTGGAAAACGAGAGAGCGCATCAAGCCAAAAAGAAGAGCTCTTTCCTGGCTTGTACAGTAGATTAATTGCGTATCGCTGCATGTCAGTCGCATTCGTTGCAAGTCTAAAGTGGGCACTGGTGAAGTGGTTTACTGAAAATTGGCGCCCTGCCGCGGTGGTCTAGTTGGCTAAGGTACTCGGCTGCTGACCCGCAGGGCGCGGGTTCGTATCCCGGCTGCGGCGGCTGCATTTCCCATGGAGGCGGAAATGTTGTAGGGCCCGTGTGCTCAGATTTGGGTGCACGTTAAGAACCCCAGGTGGTCTAAATTTCCGGAGCCCTCCACTACGGCGTCTCTCATAATCATATAGTGGGTTTTGGGACGTTAAACCCCACATATCAATCAATCAATTACTGAAAATTGGCACCAACGGACGATGGTCGGTTTCCACGGTGACCTCAGATTGGCCGAAAATATAGTCGTGAAATTTTTCGCAGCCATGTACAATCGCCAGAGCTTCCTTTTCAATCTGCGCGTACCGCGTCTGAGCATCGCTGAGCGATCTAGACGAGAAAGCGATAGGGCGGCCGTCTTGTATCAGAACGGCGCCAACGCCCATGTGGCTGGCGTCAACAGAGAGGGTGACTGGCTTTTCGGATCGAAGTAAGCAAGCACTGGCGTTGTTACTAAGGCTTGGCGCAGCTCATTGAAGCTGCATTGCTCTTTTTCTGTCCAGACCCAGGCCAATATCTTTGCGCAGCAATGTTCTAAGTAGTGCGGTGAGTACAGACATTCGAGGAATGAAGCGCTGCACGTAATTCATCGTTCCGAGGAAGACTTTCAATTCCTTATTGTTACTAGGCGCTGGCATGTCCAAAATGGCTTGGACGCGATCGGGTCCCAGGCTCAGTCCTTGCGTGGTGAAAAACGTGTCCCAAGTAGCGAACTTGCTCCTTCAAAAAGACACATTTCTGTGAGTTCAGAACGGAGGTTGTGCTCACGGCAGCGTGCAAGCACCCCGGTCAAGTTGTTGTCATGTTCTTCCTTCGTGGTGCCCCAGACTAATATGTCGTCCATTACAACCACTACTCCAGACAGGCCCTCCAAGAGGCGGTGCATGGCTGCTTGAAATATTTCCGGGGCGGAAGCAATTCCAAAAGGCATGCGGATAAACCGATAGCGCCTGTAGGGCGTGCTCATTGTGCACAGTCTGGAGCTGCTGTCAGAAAGTTTTATTTGCCAGAAACCCGGATGTTGCGTCCAAGGTAGAAAAATAGTTAGCTCCAGCTAGTCGTTGCGCGACCTCTTCTAGAACAGGCATAGGGTAGTGTTTCACGCAGAATAACCTTGTTAAGCTCCGTTGGGTCGAGACAATTCTTACTTATCACCTTTAACTATACGGCTACCATATAGCTTGACCATTCTGTTGGTTCGGTTACCTTGGTTATGACGTTGTGCTCCTCCATGCGTTGAAGTTCGCGGCCTTTACTTTTCTTCAATGGGGACCGGAAACCCTTCTGGCTGGCACTACAACACCGACGGCGCCGGGTTTTGAGCTTCATTTCGTACTCAAAATTCTTCAGCTGTCCAATCGTGTGAAAACATCGGTGAAGGGCTGAGCCGCCGGGTAGAGTTGCTGCGTCTCGACGCTATCAACGCGATAAATCAAGCCAAGGCTTTCTGCTGCTGCTCCGCTGAGAGTAACCGGCACGTTTTGCTTAATGACGAAGAAGGTTTGATCGGGCTGTTTATCGTTCACGGATAGCGACAACTTTACTTTAAACTGCGCAGTCGTTTTGTGGCCGAAAAAACTCGTTAACGTGGCTCGGCAGGCTTCACGAGTCTTTCTCGGAAGCGACAAAACATCTTCCTTTGAAATCACACAACAGTTTGCCCCAGTATCAAGTTTTGCAGACCATCGGACGGCCTTCAATGGAAACTGTCGAGGTCCACTGGTCGCTAGCGAGTGCGTTCACGGTTTTAAAGCGCCCAGAAAAAAATCTGACCTTTCGTCACATGTAGCTCTCGTATTTCCTTGCGCTTTGCATCTTCGCTGTGCAAGAAGGATGACTGCGAGCATGCTTGGCGAAATGATTCAATCCTCCGAATTTCTTGCACGCTTTTCCTGTTGCTGGGCA
>WOVY01000429.1:0-65558 GCA_013436015.1 Rhipicephalus annulatus
CCCCTCGTTCCTCATTTGAGACTTGACGAAGTATAGTCCTGGCCTTCGCTACTCTCTTCCGATGTTCTGTTTTGGATGCATGTTTCATGGTATAGGAGATACCATGATTTGCTCCCTGATGTTGTCGGTGATATCATTATATATGCGTCTAATGGCCATTGGGTGTTGGCCAGCTCCTGCAGGATCAATCTCCCCGACCTTGTAGATAACCTTGCAGTCTGTGCTCTCTCTCGGGCTTCTGCTATTTCTTCGAGCGTGACCACCATGGAACGCTTCTACGCGTTCGCACACTCATTGTGCTCATCTATTCTACCGCGTCTAAACCAGCGTTTCCAAACCATGCCGCAGAAACCGGCGGAAGACAGACAATCTTTTTTGCTTCGAAACAACTTTTCAGTGGGCAAACTGTAGAAAATTATTACCTGCTGTTTAATGAAAAAAAGCTTAGCAATATTCTATCTTTCAAACGATGTACTTATTTACCTATTTATTCACGTTTTAAACATTTTTGTGCACAGCCGAGCGAAGTTGGCAGCGCATGACAGTGCGTCTGGCCACATTGATCTTACGGGCTCGCTCGCTCTGCTGGCTGTTGTGGTTGTAGGCTAGTTGCATTTTGTTACCGCTCACGCTGTTTTTTCTTTCTCTTGTGCTGTGTGAGCATGGTTGTGGTAAACTACGCAATATGCCTGGATGCTGCTGTGCACCGGAGTGCAACTCTAACTGCGCTCATGGACCTAAAGCGCGCGTCTATCGGTTTCCGATGGACGCCGACCAAAGAACCGCATGGACGCCAGCTTCCAGGCAGATCTCACACTCATGACGTCACGTAGGCTTGCGGAGGCCTGAAAAAAAAGTCTTGTTTGGGCACGTCATGCGCACGTGACCTCTTGGTTGGATGCTTGAGAGTGTGGGAAAGAGATTTGGTTTGCGAAGGCTATGCGGAGGAGCGGCAAAGGTTTCGAGCTCTCCTCCTCTCATCATCGTTTTCGCACCGCATCAAAAAAAAACCCGTTTTTCTCCGCTCGTGATGAATCGATTCAAAACATTTTTTGTGGCAAAATGTTTCTCATCGGGCGCCCAACAACTTCCACCGTCTAACTAAAATTTGGTATGGGGCCTCGTGAGTGGCCCTTTAAAGGATGAAGAGTTTAATCACACTTTTAGAAGGCATAGAGAATTTTGCAAATAGGACACTTGAATTCTGGGGACACAAGTGGGAACTATTTAAACAGACCATTAAACTGGAAGCAGTTGAGAGAGCCAGTATCCTGAGACATGCTGAAAATAACTTGAAGCGTGCTTGCGTGAAAACTTTGCAACAGTTAGTGGCGGAAGAATGGACCCAGTCCGGTAAATTTTCCGGGGAGATAAACAGAATAAACAGAAGATACACTTGATAGACCAAGAACAATACCGCGGAGCAATAATTCGAGCTCGAGCAGAAAACTAGTAGCGGGAGAAATGCCAAACTAAAACGAGCTCTTGTAGCTGAGAAGAGACATGCCTGTAAAAACTGAAATAAGAGAAATAGAATATAAAGGAACAAGGTACCACACGAACGCAGTGATAGCTGGTGCGTTTTTCGAATATTACAAAAGAGTTATTCACACCAACCAGTGTACATGAAGATCGTTTTAATAGTGGTTTCATTTCATTATTGCCAAGACTTGATGACGAAAGGAAGGAAGTTTTATAACTGCCTATAACAGAGCGAGAAGTTGAAAAGCAATTGAAAAGTTAAACAATGGAAGTTAGCAGAACCTGGTGGACTGAGTGCTGCGGTATACAAGGAATTCAAAGATGTAATTTCACCTACTTTGAAGCAGGTATTTAATAAGGCTTTTTAAATGTAAACGACTTCCACCATCGTTCTTGTGAGCCCACACGATCTTAATACCTAAAACAGATAAAATATTGCTACGGGGGGCGCCACAAGCCTCGGTGGATTGTGGCGCCCCGGTGGAGCCTCGGTGGATTGGCCACTCGACCGTATAACCTCCGCAGGGGGGGGGGGGGGTCGACTTCGAAGTATAGTTGTCTTCGTGCGAGGTTGAACCGTACGCGCCGATCCCACGTCGCCTTGTATACTTACACGGTTCGATAACCTGCTGTTCTCTCATGCACGACTGATGAGACATTAAACCTTAGTATAGCACGACGGAACGGTGTGCTAGGACTCCTTCTAACCTATATTTGACTTGCGAAAGCTTATGCTTACGTGGCCTACCGGGCTTGCATTCAGTAACAGCTCTCGTTGAGGTTCCGCTTTCTTCATAAATGAACTGTACAGGGACGATCAGCGTTCGACCTCGTGCCTTTGTTCACCTGTCTTTGTCTTGCTCAAGAGCAATGATGGGAGAACGAGATCACAAAGAGAACGAAGTTGGAACGTGCACTACACTTTGCTGTATGTATTGACCACAAACAGAATCACCCAGATGGCCACCCGTTTCGCCTCGCATACATATTTCCCTGATCACCACACCGTGCATGATAATCACCGTGTTGTTGTTACCATGGGCCCCGTCCTCAGCATGCTATCTTACTTTATGTTGTTCTATTTTTTTTTCCGCATAGTACACGCTTGACCGCTGAAACATCGATACACGGTCGACAGTCTCGTTCCGTTATGAATATATTCACCAGAAGACTCCAGACAGTTATGAAAAAACTGGTTGGGTTTCCAACAAACTTGTGGCATAAAGGGAAGAAAAATAATGACCAATATAAACATAGCACAATCAATCATAGAACGCCGTGACGCTACGCATCTCAATGTTTCCATGCTTCAAATTAACCTCGAAAAGACATTTGATCGCGTGCCGCATGACTTGCTGCTTTCATTACTTGAGCACATGAACGTAGGGAGTTTTATCAGCGACGGAGTGCGCATGGCTTACACAGAATGCACGACGAGATTGGTAATAAATAAAACTGCGGGTGAGCGTATACCTGTGTGGCGGTCAGTGAGACAGGAGTGCCCGCTATCGCCCCCTGATTTTTGCTATTTTTATTGAACCTTTGTGTTTAAGGGCAATTAATAACAGTGCAATAAGCGGCTCTAAATTGCATGAAGCTGAGGTCAGCCTCCTAGCATACGCAGATGACAATGCAGTTTTCGGTACAAATTATGAAAGTAAAATACATGCTGTGAATGCCATGAAAACATTTTGCCAGGTGAGTGATAGTGCCGTCAACGGGGATAAGTGTCTTGGCTTCTGGCATGGGGAATGGAACGTCATACCAAAAATATTTCTTAACATTAAACAGCATGAAACCCCAGTGAAGTATTTAGGAGTGCCGCTGGAGTTCCGTCGCGACGTAAACCGTATTGGAAAAAAGAAAACACAGGCATTGTGAATGATGTAGAAAAGTGGGAAGCTTGGGGTATTTCGATATTCGCACGGGCCACAACGTGCAACTTGTTCCTTGTGAGCTAGCTGTGCTACATAATGCAGATTTTGCACTGCAGTAGAATAAGTGTACAGAAGATGCACAGAATATTTGCAGTTTTCATTTGGAGCTCTGTCTGGGAAAGATCAAGCCATACAAACCTCTTCAGAAAAGTTAGAGATGACGGGCTGGAATCAGTCCGTTTTTACATCAGATAACTTGTCAATTGTTTCCTTTTTTCTGCATGATGTAGATGACCCTTTTTTCAGAACTATTATACAACTAAGGTTGTCTATAGTGCTGCTGGGATTTCTCGTATTGACATCAATTGTGCAAGGAACAATACAAGGGCATATGAATGAAGTTGTTTCTTCTTTTCTTTTTTTATCAGTGAGATTTTCGCTAGAGTATCTGGCTGAAGTATCACGTAAAAAGTTGTATAAAGACCTTGACGATGTTTTATTGCTTGTACATATTGTGCAGGCCCAGGACAGAATATTTTGAAACGTGTTAGAAGAATGCTTGTAGCGCCAAGGGCCAAAACTTTTTTCTTTAAATTGCATACTGGTACCTTACCAGTTGAAACATGGTTGCAGGGTAGGGAATTATTCATCCCATGGAGCACACATTGCCACTTATATAGTTAACTAGAAACAATTCAACAGGTGTTTATATATTGCTGAAGCGGGGTCTTTTTCTGGGACATATTGCAGAGAACCTTGAAAAAATAATTATCATGAAGTCCACACGGCAACCATTTTTTTTTCGGTTGAAAACGAGGCAGGCGTACCTTATGATCTAATCATGCTTCTTGGCCTGCACAGTATGGAATACCCGATGTGCCTTTGAAAACGTGGATGTAAAAGTGCTATCCGTGCGCCAATATTTTTGCGAATCTGTGTGCCTTTTTCTTGAAGTTCTGAAAGGCGAAAAGGATGTACCAGACTAGATTTCACGCACCAAGCTATTGTTACGAATGCCAAAGTATTGATCAATAGTCAGCTGAAAGCTGAAGGTACTTCAATGAATTTTGTGCGCGTATTTTGTGACGCACTTGTATTTTGGCCAATATGTAAATATTTGAAATGTGAACAGTCTTGAAATGCAAGGCAATAAAAAGAAGAAAACCTTTCGGTGGCTCAGTGGTTTATGCTTTACATCCACGGCGCGGAGGTCCCACGTTCGATTCCGCGCGCCAGAGTCTTTTTCTGTTTTTTTTCTTTTTTTGGCGTTTTCATATATATAGACACGTATATATATACGGTGCATGGCATCGACGCCCACGCCGACTGCGGCGGCGAAATCCAGCCAAGAGTGTCCATATACTTGCTATCGCAACAAAACTAAAGTGTACCACAGTCAGTATGTATATTATGCGTGTTCAACTGCGGCTGCTATTTGCTATGACGTTTCAATCATGATTAACCAATGAGAAATTCATCATGACGCTGTTCGCGGCGACGGGTGACGTGCCGCTGCACCGAGACCGGGAGGAGTTTATTTCGTTTTTAAATCCGAAGCATTTCTTAGCGAACTTCGGTGACTGTGAGCGTATCTATCTATATGTCCATCTATCCAGCCGCCTATGTTTTCGGGTGTTCTCGCGGTCACCTCCTTAACTTGGCGTGAATCAAAATTAGCATGGGGGAGGGGGGGGGGGGGTAAGATGGTTTGACGAATATGACCCGATGGTCAAGACATGAATAATGTCACAATCTAGTCGCGTCGTCGTCAAACACTTCTCGCCAGACAGTGGCACATACCCACGGGTGGGTACGTGCCACTGGTATGCGGGTATGTGCCACAGGTGATTGACACTTAGTACCTACCCCCAGTAATAACGAGAACACACATCGGCTATTTTAACGTGTGAACATTAAGCAAGATCGGACATCGGCAGCGTCGACCCAACGAAAGCATAGAATAAATGTCAATGTTAAGAAACACCTGACATGGGCAGCGTTGACCCACCGACGAATGCAAATAACAAATTTCAAGGTCCCAGCAGGAATCGAACCCAAGCATTCGGCGTGGCAGTCAAGCATTCTACCACAGAGAAACACCATGTCTCGGGACTACTTTTCAAATAGGGGCTAAGATTCATGAAACGTCAATAGTGGTTACAGTAATGCCTACGCGATTTTATAAACATTACATGCGTACTCTTTTGATACAGCCGTCACGTCGGGTTAACGTCTATTGTGGTTAGGTGTCATGTGCTGAAGTTCATTTACGTAGCAGCGTCCAGGGTGAGCATCTTCTCAAGCATGAGCACTTCATATCAGCTTCTGTTGTTTCTAATACGCATGTTCCAGTTGAAAGTGCAAACAACTGGTTATATGAACATCTGAAACTCTTCAACGTATGTCTGTGCGTGCGAGATATGTACACATATTTAGCACTATTTCATGACATGTCGCTCAATCAAAAAATCGCGACACGGTCTCACTTTTCCTCCGCATGCTTCGCATAACGTTGGTTCTGAGGTACGTGGGATCTGCCGAATGTTTCTGTGGTGGTTTCTTCGTCAAGAAGCTATTTTATCAACTCGCACTCAGAATCATCCTCGCTGGTCGTCATTCGAGGGTGACGTCACTGATTTCGCAGTGTTTGAAGTGCACTGAAGTGGTAGAGCTTTATAGCGTTCCGTCGTCTTGGCAGCATGTTTACCAGCAACTCGGCGTCTACTTCATCAGTCGCTCGGATGCACCAAGCACATCGCCTGAGGGTGACCACTCTCGACGATTGTAGTCACCGTCATTCGTGTGCGTTAAGGTGAAAGTGGAGTCTGAATTGGAGCACCTGTGTGCTGTGGAGTGTGAGCGTCTGTGATTTATCGCCTACAAAAGCCGTGGCATCAGCGCCGCCACGTGTGCGAGTGTGCTACTTGGTTGTCGCGTACGTGAGAACCTTGGTGATCTGTGATATGCGCTGTGCTGTGCACCCGGAATGCGATAGCGGACTAAGCGTGAGAAAAAAAAAAAGCAGATCCCAAGTACAGTGGGAATCGATGATATGCGAAGAACGAATGAGAAAGGTTGATATGTCACTTTAAAATCAGCACAACGTCACAAGGTGGAGGTAAATGATGCCGTACATGACTTCCGTGTCATGATTATCATTTTTGGATGTGTCGTTTACCTTCGTCATCTATTCACGTCACGTGATTCCGAACTTAATATATGGAGCTAGCAAAACGGCCGCGAGCACACTATGAGCGTGATTTGTTGTTATGTTCTTACATGACACGCGTGTCAGGATTATAATGTTTGCACCAGTCATATATTTCATCATCTAACGACGTCACGTAACACCAAATTTGGTATATGCGGAGCTAGCAATTAAAACGGCCACGAGCGCACCAAGAAAGGCTCAATATACTCCAATGTAGCGTTGACGCGCGCGCACGTTGGGCACAGTGACGCTACGTTTACAAAACGCGAGCATTCTATAGTGTGACGCTAGGCGCGACCAGCGTCTGTCAGTGCGGCCCGATGGCAACCAGCGCGAAACGCAACGTGCTGCATTTCGTGTCGATGCCATAGAGTAACATTGCTCTATGCCGATGCGTTACCCTGACAACACTGCGTCTCCCCCTTTTCGTGACGGAGGGACGCCGGACGTGCTGAAACGCGCATGCATCAAAGCAAAACAGCGCGACGCGCGCCTGCGAGTATATGGCAAGACCGGCGCCTGCCGTGGCAACGCTGGCGTGACGCGACGAATTGAACGCCGGCGAGCACGCGCACCGCGTCACGTTGAAATGTGTTGGCGCCTAGACTGTGGCTAGCAGTCATGTTCTCACATAACACGCATCTCATGATTATTACGTTTGCACCAGTATCATACCTTCGTCATCGATTCAAGCATCGTAATACCAAATTTGGTATATGTGACGCTAGCGAAACGGCCGCGAGTGCATCATGAGCGTGGCATCTAATCATGTTGTTACATGACACGCATGTCAAAATTTTTTTGTTTGCACCAGTATCATACCTTCGCCATCGATTCGCGTCCCGTAATACCAAATTCGGTATAAGTGTTGCTAGCGAAACGGCCGCCAGTGCATCATGAGCGGGGCATGTAGTCATGTTGTTACATGACGAGCATGCTTATCATGACATCATTATCACGTTTTCACCAGTCACGTACATTCGTCATCTATTCGTGTACCGTAATACCACATTTGGTATATGTGACGCTAGCGAAACGACCGCGAGTGTATTATCAGCGTGGCATGTAATCATGTTGTTACACGACACGCATGTCATGATTTTTTTGTTAGGGTCTATCGCTTGTGTTCGGCCTGAAATCATGTCATACCATACCAGATTTGCAACACGCCATGTGAACGAAACCACCACAAGAGCTGCAGGACAATGAAACGTAAATCATGACATTCATGACATACACGTCATGATTTTCATGTTATGACTTAATATGTTCTTCATACAGTCGTGTTATGCCATACCAAGTTTGGCATCCATACCATTATCCAAACGGCCAGGATAGCTAAGAGTCATTGCTGGCTAGATAGATAGATAGATAGATAGATAGATAGATAGATAGATAGATAGATAGATAGATAGATAGATAGATAGATAGATAGATAGATAGATAGATAGATAGATAGATAGATACGCTCAAATTCGCTGAAGTTTGCTAAAAAAATGCTTCGCATTCAATAAAAAAGTCGCAGCTTTGCCGCAAAGGCGAAGCGATGAGCACGATAGCAACAAATTGGAAGGTCACGCGCAGAACGGCAAGCAGATCGAAACGTGCCCCACGTTTCTCACGCACAAATGACGCACGAAACGTACTCAAAGGCACAGATGTACGCGAATAAGCGTCTCAGTTACTTCGCTGTGTCTGAAAAGCGCGCCCTTTTCGCAAATGGAGGCTGTGCAACGATTGCAATGATCTTTAGGCGCCCAGTTAGATAGATAGATAGATAGATAGATAGATAGATAGATAGATAGATAGATAGATAGATAGATAGATAGATAGATAGATAGATAGATAGATAGATAGATAGATAGATAGATAGATAGATAGATAGATAGATAGATAGATAGATAGATAGATAGATAGATAGATAGATAGATAGATACGCGCTCTAAGTCGCCGAAGTTCTCTAAGAAATGCTTCGAATGTTTTTTTTTTAAGTGTAGTTTCTCATTGTTTTGCCACGAAAATCATCGATGCGGCTTCCGGTATTTATTTTAAGCGTGAGACAAGCAAAAAGTGAACACTGGCTGCGCAACAGCGTTCGAAGGGAACGCGTGTTACGCACCACAGGAGTATTCGAAGAGTTCGTGCCGTGAGGTGATGCAAGCCTCCCACCAGGCGGCGCCCCTCCAACTTGATTGATTTGATTCATAATTGGGGTTTAACGTCCCGAAACCACCATATAATTATGAGAGACGCCGTAGTGGAGGGCTCCGGAAATTTCGACCACCTGGGGTTCTTTAACGTGCCCCCAAGTCTGAGCACACGGGCCTACAACATTTCCGCCTCCATCGGAAGTGCAGCCCCACCAACTTCTCGAGCATAATACAGCTGTATATATAGCTATAAAACTGTGCAGCAGCGGTGTCACGAGCGCTGCGGAAACGGGAGAGAGCTCGCATTTGCCAGGCCGACGGTGCAGTCCTGGCACAAAAACAGGTACGGGAGGCCGAGTGCCGGCAGCAACTGCGTACCCATGATTCGACAGCCTTCCAAGCCGCGCTAAATCACGAACGGAAATTCAAGCGCCGGTGGCAGACGGATCCTGCCAACCACGCCGCAAAATTATCTCGCGATGTCAACGCTTGCAACGTGGTTGCGGCGTCAGTGTGATGACTGCGGGAGAGCGTTCGCCGGGAGTTTCTCCAGCGGCGCATTGGCGTAGGCTGCGACGTCTGCGGCCGTCTGTGGTTCGAGAACAGCCACCATGATTAACGCATTGCGAAAAGTATTCAACGGCTCATTAGACTCCTCCATGACCATGATGATGCGAGGCACAATGTGCGGCATGTGAAATAAACACTGTGGTAAACCCAGGCCAAACGTGTTTCTAACCTCATGAAGGAGCACGAAACTGTAACCAACAATTGTGAAAGGTTTCAGTGGCACATAAGGTTGAAACCATACCCCGGGGCCGCTCGTTTCTACTTTCGCTTGATAATTTTCTGCAGGCGTTTGTGGTGTCCTCACTTCCTCCTTATGTCCATGTTTGCAAGCCCTGCTTTGTTAGAAGCTATGCACGTATTGTTCAAACTTTGATGGGAAACCAAGACACTCCTTATCACAGCGTGTCACTAGAGTCAAAAACGTAGGAGAGGGTTGCGATTTTGTTCGAATAGATACGGCCGTATACAAGGAGCTGACCCGGTGGTTTTCCAAGGAGCATTTCCGGAGACAACGATATGGGGTATCTGAACATCCGAAAAGAACGAGAGCACCGCGCTTACGATAAGCTAGGGAGACGGGGCTCTCGAGGTTCCACCGATGCTCGCAGGAAGACGATTCGGCTGCTCTCGGAGAACAACTATGTTCGTGGCCAACATCCAGCGCGTTTTAGCACTGCTCGCGGCCTTGGCCGCATGCGGCGCTGTTTCGGCGCTGTACCCGCGCGAGTCGGAGACAAGGGAGGTGAAGCTCTTGGACGGGGTGTGGAACTTTCGTGCATCCAGCGATTCTGATCCTCAGGAAGGCTTCGTCAAGAAATGGTTCCAGCAACCACTTTCACTGGTTCGTATAGCCGAGTAGCTCCTCGCCTTTCATCGCTACCTTTTGCTTCTTTTTTTATTTTTTCCCTGATGCATCAGTTTATGCTTCTTACATATATTTGTTTGTTCATTCGTTTGTTTATCTGTTCGTTTGTTAATACTGTCAGCCCCAAGTATAGGTTTGACAGGAGTGAAAAACGCATACAATTTTACAAGTTCGCATACCCTTTTATGCTGACATTATAGCAAGAAATAAATAGAAGAAATGGGCATGAAATGCGTAACAAAACGAGACATACAGCGTACACAGGCATTTGCACAAGCATTACCATGCGCAAAAATAATACACAGCCATTTATATTTACATTCTGTGCATTGAAAACAAAACTTCACGGGGAGAGAGGGAATATACATTGACATCGTGAAGACAGGAATAAAAAGTAATTAAAAAGTACTATGACGCATCTGTTTCAGAGAAAATAAGTGATTTTAAAGCTACAGGAAAAGCTGTGATAAAGGAAGACATCTTTTGGGTTTGGTAATTCGTTCCATTTTTTATTTGCCCTCACAAAGAAGCTGTATTTAAATGCCTCGTTTCGGGTGGCTGGTGGATGTATATATAAACTGTGTTTATGTCTAGAGCGCGCGGATCTGGAGAAATTACAAAAAAATCTAATGAGTTATTTTAACCTGATTACGAATAATGAGAAATGGAAATTTTAAATGGTCAAACATTGTTTTAAATTCTAAGGTGTGAAGGTTGGCACGGTTGCAAAGTTTGGAAGCAGAGTTCATGCGTTGATATTTATTGGATAAGAACCTGACTTACATTTGGAAATTTTGTTGAAGTATACAGAAGAAACACGGACAGAAGAGGCTGACGAGGACAGCGCTTACTCTCACAATAAAATTCTTTTTAATCAGAGAGGTTATTTATAGAAGATACACGGTTCTCCGCCCATGTGCAACAGAGCACCAAAAAGCCCTCGTATTAGGATGGCAAAATTTTCCATGTTGCATGGCATTTACTAGATATCGCAAGTACTAGGTGCCTAAATACGTGTATTCCTTAGCGTGCAGCATAATTGTGGCTTGGCCAACACAGTCATGTCCTTTCTTTCAGATGAGGTATGAGTCCACTGTCGCGCGTGTAGGCTGATGTCGCAAAAAAAAAAAACGAGTTGATGCTCTCTGCGCTGTTTCACAAGCGCGAAAAACCATGTAACCACAATAAATACCTTTTCTGAGTAATAAAAATCCACTATGGCATCTCTCATAATCATACGGTGGTTTTCGGACGTCAAACTATACATATCTGTCTATCTGATTAAAAAAAATCTGTTATGAGAGTAAGCGCTGTCCTTGTGAGCCTCTTCTGTCCGTGTATTCAACGAAATTATCAAATATTAACGTAATTAAACTAGCCCAACTTGCCATCTTGCTGTAATGTCAACCTTCTAAAAGACGTGCATCTTAGAACGGAGAGATCCTGGAGTACTGCGCTAGGAGGCTGTGAACATAGCTATACCGATGAGTATTCCAGCAACCCCCGCCACGGTGGTCTAGTGGCTAAGGTACTCGGCTGCTGACCCGCAGGTCGCGGGATTAAATCCCGGCTGTGGCGGCTGCATTTCCGATGGAGGCGGAAATGTTGTAGGCCCATGTACTCAGATTTGGGTGCACGCTAAAGAACCCCAGGTGGTCGAAATTTCCGCAGCCCTCCACTACGGCGTCTCTCAAAATCATATAGTGGTTTTGGGACGTTAAACCCACAAATCAATCAATCAATCAGTATTCCAGCAACATCAAGGTAGCTCTAAATTTTGTGTATTCCACAGGAATGTTGCTGCAAAAGCCGTTCAATAATTAAACATATGCATACAATCAGCATACCAGAACGGAATGCACCTTACAGACAACAGTTCTAAACAACGAAGCCGTAGCGTGTCACAAGAACATCTAAAACTATCCTTTCTGCCTAATTGAAGTAATGAAGGGAGGTCTTGAAGAGGCTGTGTCGTTTGGTTGGTGCACGGCAAAAAGGTTTTGTGAGTGCGCATATGTGCCGTGTGGTGGTCAGGACAGCTCGTGAATCCCGCTGGAAGAAGACAGCGCCTCGAGCAAGAAGCCGGTTCCCCATGATCACCGTCGTTGTCGACACTGGCGTTCGAAAAGCGCTCCTTCAGAGCTGCTCGTTCAAGAACAACGGTGGATGTGATCCACGGTTCTGCTTGATCGTCCCGGTCGGTGTTCGACGGTGTTCCTGCTGAGCCGTCTCTTTCCTCTATCCTCGCTGTCCTCGATGTTTGTTCCGGTGTTTCCTGAGGCCTGAGCGTCCGGTTTCAATTCGGGATCTACCTCCGCTGCTACTTCAAGGGTGCCCTGGTGCTTCCTCTTTTAGGGGTGCGGCCGGATAGGGCGATGCTCTTAAGCATATCAATCTGATGTCTCTCCCCTCTCCCGGCTAGGCATATTTTGCCTGGTTGGCTTCCCTCCCTAACAGTGATTTGCCAATCAATTTGTTTTTGCACAGTGGTACGAAGAGCGTTCCTGTGGCCCTGGTTCCAACCAATGGCGAGTCTATTCGCATGAAAAATCCAAAACTAATTCAGGAAGAACTCCGGAAGATATCCAACAATTGCCAAATGATTACCGATGTGCATCAATTTGGACGTTGAGGCATCCTTTGCTGCTCGCCGTACCAGGCCTGCATCACAGATTTCCTAAAATGCACAACGTTTGCCTCAATTTTGGTGAGCTCTTTTGGGCCTGTCCATTTGGCCCGTGTGAAGGGACTAGTTCGAGGAGTGGACTTGATCCTTACACCACCTGAAATACTTGCAATGTTTGTGGCTGCAGGAGCAGTCTCTGTAATTCAATGCTCGCGAAACGTCGAGAACAAGAAAGTCCCCACAGAATAGGTGATCACGGCTTTTGCCGGCACGGCTCGACCAAGCGAGGTTAAGGCATGGCCATTAATTTATCGTGTTGATGCGCTATACCCTCACCCACTGCAGTACGAAAAATACTGGAGGTATGGGCATACCCTCAAGGGATGTTGATCGGATGTGAGGTGTCGCACATGTACTGACAGCATAAACCCGATAAATGTTCAACCCAAGAGGTGAGATGCTGTCTATGCCGAGGAAGTCACGCAGCTGACGATGAAAGTTGCCCTATGAGGACATATGAGTTGCAACTACTAGAGATCATCGAACAACAACGATACTCCCTGCGTGAGGCCTGATCTATTCTCTCTGAGCGCTCACGTGGCTATGCCACCGTTGCCAACCAAGCAAATCAGGTGCTTGAGTCGCCGTTGCCTGATCTAATAACATCAACGAGGGAAAGGGTCATGACGAAGCTGACTGATTCTCCGTTCGTGAGCCTAACGGAGTCATTGGAACAAATATTTTACTGATATTCCATCGAAACCAGGCCCTTCGAAGTCAAAGCCAGACGCGTCGAACTCTGGCCGTAGAATAATTGTACCTCTTGTGCAAGACTGAGATTGGAGCTCGGACTCCGATTCCCATGTCTCACAACCAGAACAAATCGACTCTGACTCAAGAGGTATGAAAATACGTGCTTCTCCTTAAGCACAACATTCCTCAGTTAGTCCCAAATCAAGAAATAAGGAATATCGGGAAAAAAATCGTCAAAAAAGGATTTTTAAAGGATAGCATCTTGAAGAAATCACTGAGTGCTTCTGGTATTTCTTCAAGATAGGGAATTTAAAAGTACTATAATGAAATTGCCGCTCCAGTTTTTCAGCAGCTGCAGGCACACTTCATCTTTGCGATCCTTATTCCCCTGATATTGTGCTTTACAAGAAACTTGGCTTGCAGAAAACAAGTACTTTAGGATTAAAAAATCACCGCACATTTCGCCTATAGGCCGCCCAACTCGGGGTGGAGGTTTGGCAATATTTATCTCAACTAAAATTGCTCAAAGAGTTAAAATTATATATCAGTCAATGACTTCAGGAAGTGAGATTTTAGCATTAGGCATTACTATTTCTGGGTTCCTCCCATTCTAATTCATTAATGCTTATTTTCCCGCTGGTGTTCTGAATTTTTCCGTTCTCGATACTGCAGTTTACTATTGTCAAAAAGATAGTGTATTAGTGAGTGACATCAACTCTCATCATATTTCGCGGGATTTATAAACCCCGCGAAATATGATAGGATGAGATTTGAATGGCAAACGTTTGTGGGATTGGGTGAACAAGAATAACTTTACATGCATAAACACAAGAACTCCTACTTTTATATGTGATCTGTCCTCCTCGGTGCTTGACCTCACTTTTTCTAGCGCTAGCCTGTCCATCTTATCATGGTCTGCGATTAACTCGGGAATAAGCAGTGAACATATGCCCATATTGTTCGAGGTGGTATGTCCAATAACCTCCAGGAATAGATCATCGGTTACGCATGTAAACTTCAATATATTTAAAAACTAATTATGAGGCGCTTTATCTAACCGAACGAATAATGTGGAACTAGGCGCCATGAGGATAAGCGACATTTTAAAAAAGTCGTTGAATATTTTAAATTCGCCATTGAAAGCTCTAAAGCTTCTACCAACCCTTGGTGGAATACAGACTTTTTGCGGACGCATAGATTAAGAAAAGCTGCATGGAAAAAAATATTTTTCAACCAGTGTCCCAGGAACTGAGGTGATTATAAGTAGGCGGCCGCTATTTTTAAAAGAACCATTTCTTATGCGAAGGACAAATTTAACAACGAACGATGTGAGTTCCTTTCAAAGCCGGTCAATAAAACAGCACTTTTTCGCTTTCTGAGAAATAAGCAAGTTCTTCCGGTACTAAGTAGTATAGAATCTGTAGTATCATCACCAGTTGAACTGAAGGCCTTTCACGAAGTTATAGCTCAGGGCCTAAAAAGTCGCTTTAGGACAATTCTCTCATACCAAACCCACTCCCCCTTAGGATTGAGGATTTTGAAGAAGTCATACCTGCAGAACTAGCAAACGTAGCCAGAACACTACCCCATTCTGCTCCTGGTCCTGATGGCATGACGACGTCGGTGATAAAATCAGTACATAAATTTACCCACTTGGCCTACTCGAAATTGTTAATCCCTCACTTAGAAGCTCTTGGATTTCACCCGATTAGAGAATTGCAAAAGCGATTCCATTATTTAAAAAGCAAGGCGCTGGGTTTACCTTAGATAATATCAGGCACTTTGCACTTACATCTAACCCAGTAAAACTCGTCGAAAGAATTTAATATAGACGTATAGATCAATGGATGTCGAAAAAAATTAAGCATATTCACCACGGCTTGAATGATGGAGAGTGGGGCGAAGCATCCTTCCGTCCAGTCGTTCTTGCTTCCGTCCGTCCATGCGTCCATTTGCGTGACAGTCGATGCGTCCATCCGCCTGTCAGTGCGTTCGTCTGTTCGTGCGTCCACACGTCCATCCGTGCATCAATCCCTGCGTTCATCCAAGCGTCCAGCCCTGCGTCCGTCCATGCGTCCATCCGTCCGTGCAGCCATCGATGTGTCAGTCCATGCATCTGTCTGTGTGTCCGTTCGTCCATCTAGTCAACACTCCAAGGACCACCATCTCGCACCTTTTCATCATATATTCTGCATATAGAAACACCGCCATCCAACGGACATTCCGAGGATTAAACGAGAGGTGGCGCACGCACACTTTCTTACGGCTTGCGCTTCGTGTCTACTTCCCACCTTTAACCACCTCGAATTCATGATAGATACTAGTTCACTCTAATCATTGCCCAGCGAGTATAACGTAGCAACCCTTTCTTGTCAAATAGTGTTCAATGTACATGCCAATGACTGCTAATGGGAAATGAGAGACAGGAGAATTCGGCCTTTAGTTAACGCGCACGCTGCGAATTTTTTATTGTTCAACAACGCACAGGAGAAATTTCCCACCGGCACCACCTTACAGGTCAAAGCAAGACGTGTTACGCACTACTATGAGGGACGAACGAGTGCTGCTTTAAAGAGCTTCGCCCCTAAAATGACACTGAGCCCATGTGAAATTGCGTTCAGACGTGGTTGCTCTATTTGGTGTGCGCACGTTGATATCGAAAGAAGAATTCAGCTAGCTCGATATCGGAAACAATATTCTGCTTTGGTAACCTAAGATATCACAAAAGCTTATGACAGCGTGGATCATGTAAAACTGCTAGATTCGCATCAGAACTTAGGACTGCCTCAATACTTTGTGGTCCGGATACATGCTTTCTTAAGTGACAGAGAATTTTACTGCTCGCAATCTGGTGTCAACTCTTCAATATATAGGCAAACGAGAGGTCTACCGCAAGGGTCAGTACTATCGCCCTTAATATTTAATATACTGCTACGTATCATTCCCATACAGCAGGATGTACAGGTCTATGTGTATGTTGATGATATCGCATTTTTCGCTGCGTCGGCGGACATTCACACACTGTACCTGATTCTGCAGACATACATGAATAGCGTGGAAACGTGGCTAGAGTATATCAACCTATCCCTCAATATTAACAAAAGCCCAATCATAGTGTTCGCACAAAATGCCCCAGTGTGAATTTCACTAATGTACGCACAACATGTCTTACCTCAGGCCGAGTCAGTTAGGGATTTAGGGGTAACCTACACAGAAACCCTTAACTGAAGTCCTCGTATAAAAAACATGGCTACTAAAGAAACACGTGCCTTTGGGATGCTGTGCAGACTCTGTAATTATTGAGCCGGTTTGCGTAGAGACGTGCTCGCCATGATATATTGCATGTAAATTCGAACGATATTAAAATTCGGCTGTGTTTTGTTTTCTGGCGCTCCGGCTTACAAAAGTCGACGACTGATTCTGTTAGAACGCGAATCATTATGCCTATGCCTAGGGCTACCTAAACATGTTGCGAACAATATCCTATATGAAGAATCCCGCCTGCCATCTTTTTTTAAAAAATTCATATTCTAACAGTACAAACATTCCTTAAAATCTATGCATCCCCTCCGAGCAGGTCACAGTATGTGTTCATTAACCAGCAGATCTCATTTTTCAACAACCAATGATCTAAATTACGGTACTCTCAGGTAATATTTGCACAGAAATTTTTGGACCCCTTAAGAGTTAACCTTCGGGAAATACTTCTACTCTACACTGTTGAAGCAATTAGGATTGAATTTGATGATTTATATCCCAAGAATGCAAAAAATTACCATATCAGTACATAAATGGCATTTTGGAAGATCATTTGGTCAATCTGGAAACTAGAAACAACCATTCTGATAACGACTGACGCTTCCGTTTATGAAGAAAAGGCTGGCGTAGGAATCGTATCATCCTCTCTAGATTAGGCTTTCTCAATTCGATTACCCGACTTTACCCCTATTTACGAAGCCGAGCTACTGGCAATAGTCCCAGCATTGCATAAAGTGCCGCAAGATCTATCAGCGGTGATTGTTCTAACAGGCTGTCTTTGTGTCTGTACTGCCTTAAGCTCACCAACATATTCGCGTACCTTAGAAACTTTCTACTCGCTCATTTCTAGACATGTGCGACCCATTCGACTAGTTTGGGTATCAAGCCATAGAGGTTTAGCTCTCAATGAGCATGCAGATGCACTAGCTGTATCTTCCCTTGATTCTCCTGTTTTATCTATTTTGCCTACTTCTGAATATATCACAGCAGCCAATTTTGAAAAACGCACAACGGCTAATAACTTCGAAAAATCTCTTTTGTTTTCATCAGACTATCCACAGCTAAAGTTTCCTTGGAAGAACAAGTAGCGTTCACAAAGAATGGAAGAAATAGTTATTACAAGGCAGCGTTGTCGAGTTCCTTCATTGAACTTTTACCTTCACAGGTCGGGTCTGGCACAGTCGCCTTTGTGCCTTTACTGTAATGAGAGTGAATCTTTGGAGCACTTCTTTTTGTCATGCCGAAAATTCAAACGTCAAAGGAAAAAAACAACTAGAAGAACCTCTACGAAAGTCGGACTTAAACTTGACACTTCCAATGATTCTTTTATTTGACGTAATCACATTTGGTTTCAGCGACAGGGGCGTTTTTACCGCTGTTACATATTTCTTACGATAATCTAAAAGAATGGAATTCTAAACATAGATAAAGTCAGTTGTTTTATCTATAGCCTTTTTTTCTTTTTTGTGTGTGTTTATTATGTTATGCTTTCCAGGATTTTCTTTTTGTTCGTTTGAAAATCCAACACCTTTAAATTATTACCGATATTACCTCATGAATTCAACCCTTCCTTTCAAGAAGTGAATTAATTTAAAAAACAAGGCACCGTCCCATTCATGGCCTATCCCGCTAGGTGGGTTGCGCCAAGTTGATGAGGAACCAACCAACCCACTGCCGCGCGATTCATGGCCGATTCTCTGTTGTGGGTTTAGCCATTCCTCTTGGGTTCAGCCAACCAGCGTGGGTGTGCGCCACATATCGAAAGAACTTGACCCGTTCCTTCGACGGTGATCGGCGGTCGTGTTCGAGTTCAACCAGCGTTCGTGGTCGAGTCCGGCTGGGTGATTGGCTCAGGGACTAGGCGTTGCGTGGTTGTTCCGGTTGCTGTAGCTGGGGCTGGGCAACCAACGAACGAGGCCAACCAACGTTCCAGATGGGCGAATGGTCCCGGGAGAAGGCGATGGGCTGGCACGACGTCAGCATGCTTCAGGGGCGAGACTAAGTGTCTGAGCGATGCTGCTGCTGCGGCAGAGGGCCAAACCAAGGAGAGGAGCAACCCACGTCGGACACTGCAAGTGAGCCACGCGGCACACCGCTCCCAAGCGACACGTCACCTTCTACACGGCGATGGTACTAATCGCCTTAAGACAACTACTGCCGTAATAGCTCGTGTGCCTTATGTTAAGTGTATGTTTGTCCATGTGTAGCATGAAATTTTAGTATAAGTGTTAACGTGTCTTTGTGCACTACTGTACTGTCAAGTCTTTTCTAGAGCCCTCCACTCCCAATAACATCACCGGAAGCATTTTTAATGGAGATCACGATGGTGGGCAGTAATAACTTGTCTTTTTTTTTTGCTGGTGTTGAGGGCAAATTATTCACGGTACAGATTCGTTTCGGCGAAAATTGGCACAAATTATGAATTTGTATTGAATATTTATTTTCATGTTTGATACTACATGAAGAATAGCGGGAATAAAAGCTGCACTAAGACATCAAACAACTTCAAAATGTGTTATTTGCAGGGGAAAAACACAAATTCCCTGCGAGACGCAAAGACTAAAGGCTAAAAACCTGACAAGGTCTCACCCCTTATTAACCAACACAGTCTGCATCAGTGTCATGTACATTTACACATCAGTAACACATAATTATATACATCGTTTACAAACTTCACACGGATTTAAACAGAATACCCTAAGTACTGAGGAAAAAAACACTGTTGAAACCAATCTCCTATTAGAATCACGGTGAACAATCAGAGAAATAAACAAAAACAAAGCTTACAAGTACGCTTACGGATAAATGACAAGTATGCAGTGACGTCAGTCGAGGAAAGAAGTGATTTAACATGAGATTTAATCACTTTAGCTTCCAGTGTTAAGTCTATATTCAATTCGTGAAAGCTTAGCAATTGAATGACTTGCGTGCGTGTCTTCTTGGTTTTGCGAGCGGAAGTTCTGAAGCCATATTTAGTTGATTTAGTGCGAGGGTAGAAATCTTGCAGGTTATGTTTATGTTGCATCAGCTTAAAATCGTATACTTTTCTAACAGGCGGAATTTCGTGTTTGAGAAAAAGCAGTTGACTGTATAGGTCATTGGGATAACCTTTATATTTTTCTATGATACGAAGCACGCGCTCTGTATGTTTAATACTCTCTCAGAATTGGTCTTAGTTGTTATCCGCTATACCAACGTTCCATGTAAAAGTTAGCAGTATAACAAGCTATATTACAGTGATTTAAATAACCACGATGGGAGAAGGAAAGCGATTTCACTCAAGCACTCTACCAAACGAGGTAGATCTGCTAAGAGACAATTTACATGAGGCGTCCATGAGAAGGGATCGTGAAACGAAACTCGATGAAATTTTTGTGTACTGGGTTGTTCGAGTCGCTCATCGGTGAATGAAATGGCTATATTATCACTGATCCACTCGTGTATAGGTGTGAACATAATAAATCTGGTTCTCTCTGTGTTTAACTTTAGTTTGTTTTCGTTAGCGAACTTGAGAGTTTCGAGAGGTATATATTTGTTGAAGCTTGTACTTCGTGGATGGTGGAGCCTGTGAAAAATATACTTGCGCCATCAGCGAACATTTTAATTTCAGGTATACGCAGTGAACCTCTGTAATATCAATTATATATAAAATAAAAATGGCGGGGCCTAAAATGAAGCCCTGGGGAACTCCTTTCATTATTCTTTATGTTTAAATGTTTGGACTTTTCACTGTCTGTGCTAACAAATTGAATCTCGATGATAAGTAGCTTTTAAATAGGTCGGAGACTACTCCGTGAATTGGATGGCGGCTTAATTTCAGCAGCTAAATTTCATGATCAACAGAATCGAATGTTTTGCGCAAATCAAGAAAGACACCTAACGTGTACAGTTTATCTTGAATATTTTTCGATTAAGCGACTTTTTACACTGATCAGTGCGTCTTTTGTGGTCTTATTCTTTTTGAAATCCGGTGGTACGTGATAAGATAATATATCATGAGGCACGCATTTATATATTTATCATAAATTTTCGAGAATACAGGTAATACGGATATCAGACGATAGTTAGTTAAGTCACTATAGCGTAGCCACCTTCATGGATGGGTGTAACCTTGGCCACCTTAACTTTTTTTTTTTGAAAGCTTGCAGTCAGAAAGGAATAGCTTATAATATATGCTGATACTGGGCTAAATGCAGATGCCACGGCTTTAACTGGAGCCGCTTGACGTCATCATAACCACTCGGAGCGTTCGTCTTTAGTTGTTTTATGTATCGGTAGACTTCATCTGATAATACTTTATTTAGTACCAGAGAATTCACAGAAATATTTGCCTCATTTTCATATTGCGTTGCCTCTTCATCACTCACAGCCACATTCACAAAGTATTGGTTGAATGCATTTGCCTATTCTGTGCCATCTATAATGATATTACCAGCGTTTACTTCTTTAGCTGTACTTGATGTGGTTGTTCTTCCAGTTAAAGAATTCACTTGCTTCAATATTTTTGCTGGTTCTACTTTTATGCATAAGAAGTTGGCTTCGTAATAGTCAAGTTCAGCCTTTCTAGTGTCGCTATTTAGCAGGGCTCGGCAGAGCTACCCGAAAAAGTATTCCGGAATGGAGATATCAAATACACGGTTTCGATGCCTAAAATAGAGATACTGAGATACTTTTGTAAATACAGATACTGAAATACTTCTCTCCATGTCGGGGATAGTCATACTCCCTACAGACATTTGTAATGTGCTGCATAACATTTAAAATGTGCAGCGCATTAAAACTTGCGATGAAATTTTCCGTTACCTTATCACCGTACTCTGAGTGCCATCAAAGTTATTAAAAACGACATATTTACAGATATCAGTAGCAATAAAAAAACTATCCTGTATAAGAGCAAGAGTCACACGCATTGCACACTGGAACCGGGATACTTGGCGGCAACAGTGTTAGCTATGCTAGATGCAACATAGTTCAAGTGAAGTGCTGGAACCATAAACAAAGGAATTGTGAAGCGGTAGGATTTTAACCACAGCGGTCAGCATGTGTGCCCGACTCAAAAAAGAAAGCAAGGCTCCTGAACTCGTTGTTGCCTAGAAGTGTGGCCGCTTGAGCTAGTTGGTATGGCATGACGATAGTGTCTTTCATGTCCTTCTTGTCTCTGTGTCGTCGTTTTGTTCTCGCGCTATAACTATCGTTGTTGCCGCTGTAATGGCGGCGCTCACTTCAACGACCTTCTAATTAGTAGACTAGCGGTTCCAGCTAGTTGCTTTCCAGTTTTGCTACAGTGGCCCAGAGCGAAGCAGGAGGGGCACACATGAACAATGAAGACGGCCGCTTACTTCCAGTAAAATTAAGGTTTAGTGTTTCCTAGAAACACTAAAAAAGTAGAAAGAACGAAGAAAATAAGGGATCCGAAAGGAAGCAGAAGAAGACCTCTTTACAAGAGCCGTGTGGCCACGCTGGCATCTTCCAGAAATGCTTTGGAGAAAGAAGTATCGTTGATGACACACCCACACAAGACACCAAGTTTTTTGTAGTGGTTTGTGGCTTCCGTGATAAGTTCTGATTATTCAAATGGGCGCCACAAAAAAAAGGAAAAGAAATGAGAGAGAAAAAAAAGCACTGCTCGTTCAATTGGCATGATGGAACACACTTTTAAAAACAACAATCTTGCTTGGCATCCGTTGTGCAGTATACGATGCTCCTCACAATAAAAATATTACTGCTTGAATTCAAAATGGCAGTATAACATTGTTGGCAAGTTCAAGTAGGCGATCATTCAAACACGTTCCAGTTCTACCTGCACAATGGGATGCAGGTAGCAAAGCGACTAGCTCCCTTTCAAGAAGGTAGGAGTCAGTTTGGCCCTCAGCAGAAATGTAGAAATGGTGGTTGAATATCTCGCCGCGGACTGCAAAGATCGCAGCAGAATTTTTCGCCCCACTTGAAAAATGTCTCACCTCATTTTCGAAAAAAAAGTAACAATATTTCCGTGTCCTGGATAGTATCGTGATACGGGCGATACATCGTAAAGTATTGTAATGCCCACTGTATACATTAAATATAATACCTCAGTAAAGCTACTAAAGGCTACTGTTGGTGTCACAATAAGCAGCTATTGCATATTTCACGTTATGAAGAAGGTACAGTGACCCACATATTATACAATAGTAATCAATTATCTCCAATTATTGCTAATTAGGTTATGCCTGAAACAAAACTTCATTGCTACTTTTTTCTAAAATGAACTGCACAATATGAATAAAACAGTCAGCGTTTTTCGCAATTTTTCGAAAGACAGAACTGTTCGTGGGCATTACAGAGTTAACTGCTGAGATACAAGTACATTTTTGAAAATTATCTCGATACAGCAATACAGATACTCAAAAGTATTCCTGAAAAAACTATCGCGATGCTCTAGTACCGCGATACCCCAGCCCTGCTATTTAGCTCGTTACGTAATTGCTTGAATTCATGCAGTAATTCAATATAGTAAGAAATCTGTGAAAAGGCGTGTTTTTCTGCTTAAGAACTTCTCGTTGATACGTGGTCTCATATTCTTAGTTAGTCGTGTTCTAATTTGTTGTATCATAAAAGCAGTATTATAACACTCAAGGACGGTAGCTATAAAAGTATCATATGCAGTATCTGAATTGCCTTGCATACACACAGGTGACCGACCAGTCAGTCTGTTCCATCAAATCAGCAAATTTCGCCGGGAATAGTCATTGATACATCTAAACTCAGTGACAATTGAGCCTTTATTTATACGCAACTGGTTTTCTGCAGAAATGTCAATTGGTAGGTGGTCACTTGAGCCTGAGCATATTGTGCCTGCAGTCTAATCGCTATTCTTAGGCTTGTTATACATACGTCCAGTGACGTGGAGCTAGTGGTAGTAATACGGGTAGAATCTGAAATAGCATTTTGAGCTCCATATGATGCTACAAGGTTTTTAAAATCAAGTACACACACGTCTTCACTTATCATATTGATATTTACGTCACCCGTGATAAAAAATGGTTTTTGGATTTCAGTAAAACAATGCAAAACTTGTTCCAAATGACTGAGAAAATGTCACTTATATCCACTTGGGGGTCTTATACCACGGCAATTAAAAATAATTTGTTTCTATTGCTAGGCACTCTATGTCACCGTTACTCACAGACAGATTTTCATTTCATTTATTCCACCTTAAAGGCCCGGAGGCATTACATAAGGGGGGGCGGCGTACAAGGTATGTCGAACAACTCAACAAAACTCGAAGGGTTCCAAAACGTAAACATTCAAAGAACAATGAAAAAAAAAGGTACAATAAAAAGGTACAAGAAAAAAAAAGGTACAATATGCAAAGTAAAACGCCAATATTACCAAATGCAATTAAAAAAGTAATGGTACAAAGGTAAGCTTCCAGAAAAAAGTGACGACAGTTTATACATTAGTTAAAAAAAGTATTTAAACATTGGCAGGGAAAACAGCACATTCAGTTAGATTGCGACATGTGACATTTTAGCTTACTGCGGAAAATTTGGCGGTTATTACACGTGACTATATTATCAGGTAGTTTATTCCACAGTGTTATCCCATTGGGAAAGAAGGAAGTAATCATTGCAGAAGTGTGTCCATTTATTGGTGCGATAGGGTGACTGTGGTTTATGCGGGATGAAGTTCTGTGTGATGGTTGAAGGAGGACGTGCCGTGATTGAGGGTGATAATAGAAAGCATGCATCAGACACAATCGAGAAATGATACGACGAGATTCGAGGGACGGCAGTTTCAATGATTCTTTTAGTGCAGTAACGCTGATATCGTTAGAGTATTGGGAGTAAATAAAACGGGCAGCGCGGTTCTGAATCCTTTCTAAGTCGTTAGTTAGATATGTTTGTGAGGGTTGCCAAATTGAGCAAGCATATTCTAGTTTCGGTCGGACGTACGTTTCATAAGCTAATTTTTTAATGTCTGGTGAGGCTAATTTTAGGTTGCGGCGCAGGTATCCGAGAGTGCGTGAAGCTTCTGAACAGATTATTTGAATATGGGTTGACCAGGATAGCGACGATGACAGATGCACTCCGAGGTATTTGTATGATAGGGTAGGGCTAATGGGAACAGACTTTATGCTATAGGTAAATTTTTCTGGGCTCTTTTTGCGGGTGAATGACATAATTTTACACTTAGTTAGGTTTAACGGCATTAGTGACCTATCACACCAAGTTACAATTAAATTTAAATCATGTTGAAGTTTAATGTTGTCGTCTGGTGTACAGATTGGAGAGTATAAAACGCAGTCATCGGCAAAAAGTCTTAATTTGGTTAGCACATTGGTGGGTAAGTCATTTATGTATATTAGAAAAAGGAGCGGGGAGAGACAAGCACCTTGGGGGACGCCGGACGTTACGTCGGAAAGAGGTGAGTCGTGGTCATTAGCGCTGGTGAACTGCTTACGGTTTTTTAGAAAATTTTCTATCCAGAAAATTATGTTGGGAGGGATTCCAAGGTTGCATAGTTTAGAGAGTAAGAGGTTATGAGGAACACGGTCGAATGCTTTAGAGAAATCTAAAAATATGGCGTCAGTTTGAAGATTTTCATCCATGAAGTGAAGAATATCATGTGTGAATTCGGCCAGTTGTGTTTTCGCATGATAGTTGTTTCCGGAAACCGTGTTGGTGATCGAAGAAAAATTGATGGATTCCAGATATGTCATTAGGTTTGAAGCTATAATATGTTCGAGCATTTTAGATGGGATGCTGGTTAAGGAAATAGGTCGGTAGTTAGCTGGGATTGCGCGGTTGCCTGATTTAAAGATGGGAATAACCTGAGCTATCTTCCAATCGTCTGGGACGTTTCCTGTTTGTAATGATTGTGTGAAGATTAGGCAAAGTATTTGGCTTGAGACAGAAACGGTATTTTTTAGTAATTTACTGTTAATACTGTCGCAGCCCGCCGAGGATGAAACTTTAAGATTGTTAATGAGTAGGAATATTCCTTCTGGGGTAATTTCAATTTCTGGCATCGCTACAGCTGCAGATTCGGGCAGTGTTACGGTATCAGTGGTGTTGGCAGAGGAAAACACAGACGTAAAGTGGTCATTTAAAGCAGAAGCGCACTGGTCAGCGTGTATTGGTTCTCCGTCAGCGTTAGTGAGGCTTATTCGATTAGATTGTGACTTGGGGGACAGCATGCGCCAAAATTTGCTGGGATTTGATTGAAGAATTGATAGTAGGTCATGGGAAAAGAATTTGATTTTTGCAGCTTTTAGTTCGGTTAAGTACTGATTAGCGCACGCGCGGTAGCGCTCCCACGCAGTTGAACTTTGGCTTAGGCGGGCCGTTCTGTACAAGCGTTTCTTTCGGTTACAGAGTAATTTTAGCTGTTTGTTAAACCATTGGCAGTTTGAATCTGATTTAATGAGGGTAGAAGGAATGTATTTGTTTTTGAGGTTAAGCATTGTAGTCTTAAAAAGTTCCCAGTTACAGTTGACACTTCGTTTTAGGTGCGTATTCCTAAAGTTTTCTAAGAAGTTGGCGAGTTCGTGATTAATCGCATCAAAATTTGCTCTCTTGTAATCCGTGATTACCTTCCGTGTGGGTGATTTCTTTTTAAGCGGGGAGGCGATGCAAATATGGATTAGGTTGTGGTCACTAAGACCAGGGAGCGTATTAATGGTTTTTATGTCGTCAGGGCTCGAAGTTAGCAGGAGGTCTAGTATGTTATTGCCCCTGGTAGGGCACGTAATAGCCTGGTGAAGGTTAAAATCAAGGGCAGTGTTTAAAAATTGTTGCTCTTTAGATGATGTCCCATTCGACGCTGAAAGCAACGACCAACTGATTGAAGGATAATTGAAGTCTCCAAACAAAAATATAGGTGTATTAGAATATTTATTTGTAATGGTGTGGAGGGATTGATGAAGTAGGTCGCAGAAGTCGGGGTGGCTGTCTGGCGGCCTATAGCAGACGCCAAAGACAAATTTCGAGGCTCCGTTGGAGACAAGAACCCAGATTAATTCTATTTTATCGTCATGGAAAATAAGTGAGGATGCTAGAGTGTTTTTAATAGCTATGAGCACGCCACCTCCTTTCTTACTTTTGCGATCCCGGCGAAAAATTGTAAAATTTAAATTGGATGGAAACACTTCCGTATCTGCGACGTCATCATGCAACCATGTTTCAGTTAGTATCACCATGTCAGCACTGATATCATTTATGAAACTGCAAAGTTCGTCGCGTTTAGGAATTATGCTTCGTATGTTAGTAAATGCAATGTTTATGTTTAGAAATGCCATAGGACGGATACACGTGTTACACGAGGCGGAATGATTGCAAACCCGTCATGTTCTGCCAACAGAGGTGGCTTCCGATGATGCGCTGTTTTCAAATGTAATGACGGGTGATTTCCGAAGTTCTGTGACTTTATCAGTTTTTGCGTCATAGAAGAATGATTTATTTCCAACAATAAGTTTGTCAACCCTCAGCTTAAATGCACACTTTTGTGGCCGAATGAATTTGAGTAATTTAGAGCGTGCAAGGCGAGTGGCTGCTGCAAAGTCTTCTCTTACGGCGAAGGTCGTATCTTGAGCTTAATTCCGCAGCTCATAATCTTTTCTTTTGTTTTAAAGTGAGCGAGCTTTATCATGATTGGCCTATTCTTGTCTGGGGCAAATTTTCAAGCGTTTGAAAAAAAATAGCGCTGCTGGATCACCAACCCCTTCCTGTACGTTCCAGGAGCGCTACATTATAATTTGTGAACACGGGGGAAATATCCCTATTCCACAGCCATGTCTCTGTAAACAATATTGCATCAATGTCCGCTTGTGGAGTACTCATAAATACACCAAGCGCTTCGTGTTTGCTCCTAATACTTCTTAAATTTGAGAGCAGTACGGTAAAGGAGCCTTCATTTTTATAGGAATTGTTTTTGGTAAAGCCGACATTGTGAACTCACGAAAATTCAATGAGGGGAAAAATTTCCCTTCACCATCCTTTGCCTAACGAGATCTAACAATGCTTGTTATTCGGATTACATCAGACGCCTCATCTCTGCGCGCAAGAATTTTCTCCCCACTTGACGACACGAATTTCCCTTTTGCAGATTTTTTTTTGCTATAGATGCACGAAGAAGCTGCTTGTACTGTCGCGTCAGGTGCTCGTTAACGTAGATGACACTTTCCGTGCCCTCGTAATCAAGGTGAGTGGAAAGGATCATTTGTTTCTTTGCTTCTGCGAGCAGCGCAGTGTGCTTGCGTGAGATAAGCTGGACAACTATATTTCGTTCATCCCTTTTTGCCGTCGAAAGATGTCGATGTCGTTATCAGATACTGGCTCTCAAACAAGCTCACCTATCTTTTTCACAAGGACAGTAGGTGACCGGTAAAATGGGCATTCGCAGGGAACTGTAAGATACGACGGCTTCCGGTTCGACGCACCACACGGGTCAGCAGTGGCATGCGCGCATTTTTGTACTGCTCCGTTAGAAAAAGCACCTCGCCCTGCAAAGTCACTGCTTTAGAAGTTGTTGTTTTTTTTGACAACCGTGACTGTGGCGATGACAAGCTACGAAAGCTATGTACGGTCCGGAAACTTTTTTGTCGCACTAAAATGATGTGTAATGATTTTATGCTCCTCTGGGGTGCTGTCATGTTTGCTAGAAGATCAGTCGATACGCAAAACAGTTTTCCTCGTATGATACGGCACTGCAGATAAAAAGTCACCATTTTAAAGATCTCAGGGGATGGGGAAGACTGTAGCAGTGTGTTAAGTGTTCATTTCGGGATCGCTGCTCCGGCCGAATTCATCAGTCGATCGGCATGAAGCGCAACACTTATTGAGTGCGTTGAGATACTTTTTCTAGCCTTCAGCGCGCCGCTATAAGATTTATTTCTTAGTCGAAGCCAGATGCTTATTTGAACGATGATCTTGGTCAAGCTGCATGGCACGGTGGCACATAAATAATACAGTCAGACATAGACGTTGCTGAATAATCGAAACCCTGCGCTTGTTTAACGCACTTCTTCCTTTGGGTGCCATCCTGGCGCACAGTTTGACCAAAATAAACGCTAATGGACTCGTCCAGCGCTTCGTGTGAACTTACTCTTGAGTGAAGCTTTCGTGTTTTTTGTCATGTATGTGGGTGCAATGACCGGTGCTCATCTCGTATGGCAGGTAGATTTCGCCCGCGCGTTCCCACAATATTTTTGCTAGGCGCGCCTGAGCGACAATTTATTACTCAATAT
This sequence comes from Rhipicephalus annulatus, assembly GCA_013436015.1. Lineage (NCBI taxonomy): Eukaryota > Metazoa > Arthropoda > Arachnida > Ixodida > Ixodidae > Rhipicephalus > Rhipicephalus annulatus. The sequence goes on from WOVY01000429.1 coordinate 29,019, forward strand.
AATATTCACAACTAACTCATGTGTATGCTTTTTTAACGTGGAGTACACACGTACCTGTGATAACATGGTTTTCACACACTCTGGCTTCAACATTCCGTACTCAAAGGCTACCTGTCGCTGTGGCTCTCATCACAGCCGTGGCCCACCTCATATATTTTTTTCTTCATTCCATGGGAATTATAGCTGCGTTTGCCTTTCACGCTTGAGTAGGAGCAGCCAACGGCTGAAACAACCGACCATGGTTTATAAGGACGAAGATAAACGGGCGGCCCGCGCGCGCGAATCCCGAATAATCTGAGGCTTGCGGCGAAGCGGTTCGCCGTTATCTACTATTCTCGAACCGGAAGCCGGTAGCAGACGGTGCATCCCACAATCCCTCGCTCTTTTACTGGTCACCAGTTGTGTCAAGTTCCTCTGGCGCACCCTTTATCTCAAGATTGTTACTTTTATAATGCTCAAGTTCTTCAAATTTCTTTTTGAGCCGATGGTTCTCGGCTTTAAAGTGTTTTAATTTCGGCTCTTTGTGCCTTGATATTGGTGCCTATTTCCTTCACTTCATCGCATGTACCACTGCCCAATTTCAGGTTTTCTTTTAGGGACCTTAACTCGGCTTGTATGTTCTCGTTGAAAACCAGAGATTAACGTTGCCATTTATTTCTTGTCGCCCTTGCTTATAACGGCAACTTCCGCGCACAAATTTCAAAGCGAAAATTCTTTGTCCAGCAGCAGTGTAAGAAAGCGAAAATTTGCACAATGCCAACTGTTCAAAAATACTGAAAATAAACTCCGTTTAAGGGAACAGTGTCATCTTCCGAGTGGAAATTCATAGTTTCGACAGTTTCTCTAAATTTTGTTCAGTGTTCCTTTAAGAAGAGGCGTAGACGGAAGCAGCATCGTAAAGCAGAGTATGACAAGAGCACACCCCGCTTGAAGAAACGTTCAATGGCTGACTGACTGACTGTGACCGACTGACCAACTATGACTGAGTGACTGTATGGTATAACTGTCAGTTCAAGCGCAAGAATAAACAGAAAGGAAGAGAGGACAAGCGCTTGTCCTCCATTCCTTTCTGTTTATTCGTGTGCTTGAACTGACAGTTATACGATTCTGTTCACTGACTGACTGACAGCTGTCGCACTTGTCGGCGTCAATGTAGTCGAGTCACCGACCGACCGACCGACCGACCGACCGACCCGCCGTGGTGGTCTAGTGGCGAAGGTACTCGGCTGCTGACCCGCATGTCGCGGGTTCGAATCCCGGCTGCGGCGGCTTCATTACCGATGGAGGCGGAAATGTTGTAGGCCGGTGTGCTCAGATTTGGGTGCACGTTAAAGAACCCCAGGTGGTCAAAATTTCTGGAACCCTCACTACGGCGTCTCTCATAATCATATGGTGATTTTGAGAGAGAGAGATTTGAGATTTATTTATTTTCTGTACGTGCAACAGAAAAAACGAAGCAAAAGCAAAAGGCTACATAGCCTGACGGAGGCTTTTGCTCCGAAATACAGTCTGGCAAAATAAAATAAAAACTAAAAATAACATGTCATACACAACTTAGCCGAATTAGAGAACATCATTATATACAGATACAATTTGCAAATTATGATCACACATGTAACCATTACAAATATAAAGAAAGAACAGGACAGTAAATAGTAATGAAATACCTAAAAAACATCGCAATATATACAATAGGTGAGGTAAGGAAAGCATCCGCAGACACATACATTCCTAAAAAAACAACAACAAAAGAACACAAATAGTGTACTCTAAGCAATTGGGACACAGAAAGTAATAAATAATCCAAATTTCTGTATTAAGTGTATTCAATACAATTATAAAGAAGAAATTCCTTGAACTTATTTTTGGAAGTTTTCTTATTAGGTCAAGTACGTCACCCAGTTTGTTGAGGAGACTCGGTATTTGATAATCAATATGTTGTTGACCATAGGTTGTTCTAGTTTTCGGTGTTCTTATACTATGTGTACGGAGATAGTACTCAGCACATCGAGAAGAATCGTACATGGGGTATAGTTTATTATTTTGGATATACAATAATAACTTATAATAATATATTTGGTTTGCTTGTAATATGAGATATTTAGGGAATAACGGACGTGCGCTAAGACCTTGTGGCATACCATAATATCCCTCGAATAGTCTTAGTACCTTCTTTTGTAGTGTAAGTAATGTATTATAGTTTTGAGCCGTCGTTGTTCCCCAACATAAGACACAATAACTTAGCCTGGAATATATCAGTGTATAATATAACGCTTTCTTTAGCCAAAGTGGTAATAACGGACATACATCCAACGCTTCTACTTATATCTGCTGCCAATTTATTTATATGTTCATTCCAGGAAAGGTCTTCCTGGAACCACACACCCAAGAATTTCTGTACCTTGACTTGTTCTAAAGTCTGACCCTCAAAGGAGATACTTAGACTTATATTCCGTGGCTTATTAATGGGTGCAAACAATATATATTTAGTTTTACTCGCGTTTAGCCGCAACTTGTTTAGTTTAATCCAGGAAGACAACTTATTTAGATATGTGTTTACAGACTTTTCAAGTTGAGAGATCGATGAACCAGCAAAAAATATATTAGTGTCGTCCGCATACATGATTAACTTAGGAGAATCCGGAATGCTACACAAGTTATTTACATAAACTATAAACAACAGAGGACCAAGTATCGATCCTTGTGGGACACCTTTGTTGACCCTCGCACGGGGAGATGTCTCTTGATTAATAGCGACATACTGATAGCGGTCTGTTAAGTAATTTTGAATTAACCTATTGGCAACGCCACGGACACCGTAGTTATTAAGTTTTTCTAAAAGAACACTGTGATGCACGGTGTCGAATGCTTTGCGGAAGTCAACAAAGAGACCAAGAGTATATAGATTTTTCTCAAAATTGGTTAGTATCTCGTTTTTAATATTGAGTAATGCAAGCTCGGTGGATTTTACATTTTTGAAAGCCAAATTGGGCATCACTTATTACATTGTACTTCGCAAAAAATTTTTGTAATCTAATATTAATAGCGCTTTCAAAAACTTTTGACAGAATCGGAAGTACCGATATCAGTCGGTAGTTTCCAATCTCTTGGTCATTACCACCCTTAAAAACCGGACATACGCGAGCTATTTTTAATTCGTCGGGAAATACGCCGGTAACAAAAGTTAAATTAATAATATGTGACAACGCAGGTGATATAACATCAGCGACGTATTTTATTGGTATAGCTTTAATATCATCGTAACCTGCTGCACAATTGTTTTTTATCTTTGTTATTAGTTCTTCGGTTTCATGACATGAGATAGTGTGCAGAACTATAGAGTTAGATAAGCGACGGTCATTTACAGGCAATTGTGTATCCTCGCCATACCCGCATCATCGAAATCACAACTTTTTATGAAGTAGTTATTCATTGCCGTTGCCACCTCTCGGTTACCAAGGCCACTAGAGTTTTCCAAAACCTAGGAATGTGGCTTTGTTTTATTTGACCAGAAAGATTTCTAACCTCGCTCCAAATTTTGCTGGGATTATCACTTATTCTACTAAATAAATTCTCATAATACCTGAATTTAGCGCGCCTTATTTCACCATTTAGATGGTTTCTGTATTTTTGAACTCACTGAGTAATTTGATATCTCGTGTCTTTATAAACGCATGGTACATGTTGTTCTTCTTTATAATTTTTTTAAATAGCGCATTACTTATCCAAGGTTTTCTAATTTTCTGGCGTTTTTGCCAGAAAATTAGAAAACGTTAAACCCGACATATGGGACGTTAAACCCGACATATCAATCATGACTTACTGACTGACTGACATCTGTCGCGCTTGTCGTTGTCAATGTAGTCGGAATGAGCAAAGCATTGACAAAATACTCAGGTTGTTAGGTTTCTTGATTTTTGAAATTTGTAGATAATGATGTTTTGTATACATTGCACCTTGTTCATTATTGTCCCTTTGCCTGTAGTTTATTATACTCTAATTTGTCTTGTAGAGCAACTCGCTTTCCTAGTCAAGATGTCTCTTGTTAATTTATTTGATAGAAAACATGCATTTGTTTGTATTTGCCACTACTCGAATAAGGACTGTTTATATTTATATTCCTTTATTCACACTTCTGGCAGTTCCTGTTCGACTATGGTACCCGTGTAAGATAATACGTGATGTTTGTAATTTTCTGCGTACTGTACTTGCGGTATGTTTCTGCTTTGCTGTCAGGGTGGCACGACCAAGTCAGGCACTTACTTGGCCTTTAGTCGCGTCCCCCAAGGCAATCTTGTTCAATTTTGCCTTGAACAAAGCAAACCAAACCAAACCAAACCAAAAAACTGTTTATTGATCAAGTTGACGCTTGCCGGCGTCAGGACAAACGTCTTTCTTTCAGGACAAACGTATCCAAAAATGAGCACCAGGGCAATCGGGTGAATTTTCTGGTATTTCTTCAGTGGGAGGACATGATCGCCACTTGTAGCACCGCATGCGGTGGTTGAAGGCCTCGTCATCTCGAAACACTTCGTTGTTTGAGATCACAATGACGGGTGTCCTGGAAATGGTCTGGTCATCAGTGTACTTGGCAGCCACCGGGTCCACGTTACCACCAACAATTTCTTTGACAGTATCAAAAGTAGATGACTCACAGTATGGCTCGTTCCATACCAGGATGCGACGGCCCACGGTATCCTGTAGTGGAAAGCTAGTGTAGTGGTTTAGTGTTACAAATGGTACCGCGGTTAATGTAAAATGAAAGAACAGTGTAGTATCGTAAGGGCGAAGAATAAGACGATGCATGGCCAGAAACAAGAAGGAACAATCTTTATTCACGAGGCTGCTGTCTTGGTTTTAATACCCTGGCCCGAGGCCGGAGCATGCGCCGTGGCGAGGGGTGGAGGCACGTGTTATCGGTATGTTCTTCGGCGCGTGCACCTGATAATCTACGATATATCACTTCCTCCCCTCTGAGCTAGAACCTATCCGGCGGCTTGCGGGCACGGGTGGAGCGTCGGAGTGGGAGTGGTTCTGCCGTGGACCTTGGACTTGCTGGTCGGAGTGGGAGTGGTTCTTCCGTGGACCTTGGACTTCCTGGCTCGATGCCACCACCAGACGCTTCCTCACCAGGCTCGGACAGACCGGCCTGAAGGGCTTCGCTGCTAGTTGACTGGATGCCGCTGGATGAGAGTGGCAATTGCTCCATGGCAATTGGCGTTTCGCACGGTTCTTCCTTAACCGGTGTCGACGAGTCACGTGGTCGTACTTGATCGACGTGTCTACGTTGCACCCCCCTTGACGTGTTAACGGTTAACAATCGCTTGCCTTCGACTTTTGTCACGGTTCCGGGTAGCCACCTTTGACCTAGCTGACTGTACTGTCGACTCCACACCTCCCTTCCTGGTGCAAACTCTTTCTTTCCAGAGTTCGGAACTCCGTTGACGGTAGCCTCCCTCTTCGCCCCGTCTTCCTCTGCCAGGTAGGTGCTCAGGCGGGTCCGTGGTTGGAATCCAAAAAGCCTTTCCGCGGGCGACTGCTCCTCTCGGGTCGGTGTGGTCCTGTAACGCAACAAAAATTTGGCAAGCCGACTTTGCAGCGTTCCCACCCGATTTTTCTTCAGGCCCTCCTTGATGGTGCGTACTGCCCGTTCCGCCAAACCGTTGGATTGCGGGTAGTATGGGGCCGTCGTTACGTGGCGCACCCCATTTTCCCGGAAGAACCGCGCTGTCTCTGCACTGGTGAATTGCGGACCGTTATCCGACACGACAGTCCGTGGTATGCCAAATCGCGCGAAAATGCACCTAAGTGTGTCTACCGTAGTCGCTGCTGTCGCCGTCTTCAAGGGCACTGCTTCGATCCACTTAGTCTCGGCGTCGACGAGAACGAAGATCATATGCCCTTCCACGGGACCAGCAAAATCCACGTGTAGGCGGTACCACCGTCTGTTGTTCTTTGGCCAGTTTGCCGGGACCTGCGCTGGGGGCATGGGCAAAACACTGCACGCATTGGGGACACCGTTTTGCAAGCATTTCAATTTCACCGTCTAGCCCTGGGTACCAGAAAATTGAGCGCGCGAGGTTCTTCATTGCCGTCATGCCTGGGTGCGTATCGTGCAACTCTTTCAAAACGAATTGCCGGGCAGCTTTAGGCAGAACCACACGGTGGCCCCAGTAGAGTATCCCGTTACTCACGTCCAATTCATGCCTCCGTGCAAAATACGGTTGGTACTGCTGTTCCTCTGAACCGAGACGCCTTGGCCAGCCTTGCAAGATCCAAGTCTTCACTTGCTGAAGTACGTCATCTTTGCTGGTGTGGTCTGAAATACTCTGCGCAGACAAAACAAAATCATCCATAGCCTGCGCATGCAGGACATATTCGGCTAGTTCATTTTCCCAGCCATTATCGCGAACCGGTAATGGCAACCGGCTTAGAGCGTCGGCATTTGCATTTAGCTCTCCTTTTCTGTATTCCAAGTCGTATTGATAAGCTGCTAAGAGCAGCGCCCAACGTTGAATGCGGGCCGCTGCCATTTGCGGAATGGGTTTATCTGGACTTAGCGAACCAGTCAGAGGCTTGTGATCGGTCACCAGAGTGAACTTGTTGCCAAACAAATAATCTCGAAATTTTACAACGCCGAAGACAAGCGCTAGTGCCTCCTTTTCCAATTGTGAATAATTACGTTCCGCCGACGTTAGAGTTCTCGAGCGGAAAGCTATGGGATGATCCACTCCTTGTATGCGGTGCGACAAAACTGCGCCTATACCCTCGGCCGACGCATCACACTCAAGCCGCAAGGGTCTTTGGGGGTCGTAATGCACGAGAAAGTTCGCCCTTCTCATGGCGCGCTTGGTTTCTTGGAATGCTGTTCTCTGTGCGGGCCCCCAACACCACAGTGCTCCTTTAGACAAGAGTCGGTGTAACGGGGCCAAAGTGGACGACAAGTTCGGTAGAAATTTGGAATAGTATGTGACCAGTCCTAAGAATGATTTAAGCTGGCTTACCGAAGTAGGTGGTGGTGCCGCTAGCACTGCTTCCAAATTGTCCTGCAGTGGGTGGAGGCCTTTTGCATCGATTCGGTGCCCTAGAAATACCACTTCTTTCTCCCGGAAGTGGCACTTCTCCTTGTTCAGTGTTAGGCCGTTCGCCCGAAGTCGTTCGAGCACTTGCCGCAGTATCGTTGTGTCATACTCTTTTTCTGCTACAATAATGTCGTCCAGGTACACTTTCACCCCTGGTATACCCTGCAGCACGGCTTCTATGCGCCGCTGAAACAGCGCAGGCGCTGAGGCAATGCCAAAAGCCAAGCGGTTGTAGCAGAAGAGGCCTTTGTGTGTATTCAACACAGTTATCTTCTTAGCATCATCATCCAGGGGAAGCTGGTTGTATGCGTTTCGTAAGTCGAGTGTGCTGAACACTTCGCCTCCTGATAGCGCCGCAAAGATGTCGTCAATTTTCGGAAGCGGGTACTGCTCTGTTCTTGTCGCTGGATTAACTGTTAGCTTAAAGTCCCCACACAGCCGGATGTCTCCGTTCTTCTTTGCTACGGGCACGACCGGTGTTGCCCATTCAGACACGCTCACTGGGGACAGAACGCCCACTTCCACCAGTCGGTCTATTTCGGCGGAAACTTGCGCTCTCATGGCATACGGGACTGTCCGAGCCTTCAGAAATCGAGGTTGCGCACTTTCCTTGAGGTACAGCTTCACCGGTGGTCCCTTACAGCATCCGAGGTTCTCAAAGAGGTCCGGAAACTCGTCAAGAAGTGCGGTGAGCTGGCTGTCGGCGTGAACAACATTCACCGAAGACGACGTGCCTTCTACTAGCAACATGCCTGCTTTGCGAAATTCCTCTATCGTGTCCCTTCCGCACAAAAGGGGCCCTCGATGGTCCACCACTATCAGCGAACTGCTCACCGTTACTGGTCCAAGCTGTACCTGCATGTCTACCTTGCCAACGACCGGCAACGGTCCCAGGAAACATGAAAGGCGTAGTGGAGTTTTTTGCAGAGCCGGCCACCACTTGCGATGCTTCTTGTACAAGCTGTTGGGAATCACGCTTACTGGTGATCCAGTATCGACAATCATTCGCAGCCTACGGCCTTCCCACGTTAAGGTGCGCTCGATTGGCTGCACCAAGCGCTTATTGGCGGAACTGTGTGCAACGAGAGCATACAACCTCTCTTCTTCGCTTTCACATTCGGTTCCGTCGACAGCGAACGTTCCTGACCTGGGGGTGTGGGGTCTTTTGCAAGCCCTAGCAAGATGCCCTCTTTTACCACATTGATGGCATATGGAACTGCGATGTCGACAGGACGCCGTTGCATGCGCCCCTTTGCATCTGTCGCATGAAAGGCTGCAATTCTTCCTCCATTGTCTGCCTTGTTGCTGTACCACGTTGACGCCGCCACCTTCGGTCCGGGCGTATGAAGTACGCATGCCCCGAGCGTCTTCGTTCGCTTTCTCAGAAGCTAAGGCGAATTCTTCGGCTTCTTCACGAGTCAAGTTCTTGCGGCCCAGCAGGCACCGGCGCGTTTCCTCATCCCGAATCCCACAAACGATTCGGTCCCGCAACATACGGTCCAGTGTCGCCCCGAAATTACAATTTACGGCCAGTCTTCTCAGTTCAGCAATGTAGTCCCGGACGCTTTCTTGCTCATCTTGTTTTCGCATAAAGAAAGAATAGCTTGCTGCTATTTCGTTTGCCTGAGGGTTGAAATGTTCTTCCAAGCATTTCACAACGTCATCGTACGTCAAGGAGTTGATGGCGACCCCCGGCTGGTGCCCTTGCAATATCCGGACGACACTGTCGCTCAACGATGAAACCAGTAGGGGCCCAGCGTTTCGCTACGTCGGTAATATCGTTGCCCTCAAAGTAGGCTTCCAACCGGACACGATGCGCGCTCCAGCTACTCACGGCGTCGTCGAAGGCAGGGGGTCGGGATCCCATTCTTCTGGTCTCAGCGTCGGAGTGCAATTAACCGGATCCCATCCTCGTCGCCACTGTAGTATCGTAAGGGCGAAGAATAAGACGATGCATGGCCAGAACAAGAAGGAACAATCTTTATTCACGAGGCTGCTGTCTTGGTTTTAATACCCTGGCCCGAGGCCGGAGCATGCGCCGTGGCGAGGGGTGGAGGCACGTGTTATCGGTATGTTCTTCGGCGCGTGCACCTGATAATCTACGATATATCAAACAGGATCAAAAAAAAGTTTTTGCCTGCACTCGGAGGGGACACAATTTCCATGCAATATTTCTTGGCGACCACCTTCTCGACCAGGCTGTACAAGTTGTCTACAAAGGCCGATACTTCTTCGTGGATGCCGTGAAACTGAAAGTTTAAAAAGTTACAACATGGAATCAAACGACGAGGACACATCCTGTAAAAGGTAGCGAGGTCACCACGTGGGGCGTCAAAAAGAGGCTGCACGTTCTTGTACATTTCAATGAATTCGAGGGTAGAGTACGAACACATCTCATCATTAAACACTTGGATGGCTCGTTGAAGGCGCTTGTCGTCCAGGCGAATAAACCGAAAGACCGGATCCGCCAGCCACTTGGGGGTGCGCACAATGTTGCTCAACGATGATACGGAGTTTTCGCGTAGCCAGTCGTAGATGGATTCTTCCGGCACTCTTTTTGCACGTTTTTGGCACTTTGTACCCTTTCTTGCGCATACTTTGTCAGCTTCTCCACCGCTCGTCTGACCTCCATGGGCGTCGTCACATGCAACTGAATGTGGAAGTTTCGGGCGCAGTATTTCCAAAACTCGGCCAGGCTCATGTCCAGGACCTTAGAATTGTCCCAAAACTTCATGTCTAATGTCGCCAACCCAATCGGTTCATCCCACTTTAAGGTAAATCAGTAGTCTGGGTTCACTATTGAGATACTGGACGAGATTGCAGAGGTCCCATGGGCTGGTGTTTGTAGACCAAATTGACGGGCGATTTGGTCGTCTGACAAAGCTAGCGAAGATAACATATTGGCATGTGCCGTTGCTCCAGCTGCATTCGTGTATAACATGGACGTGTGGTGGAGTGGTTCCTCGTGTGTGGAGTGCGACGGCAGCGATTCCGTATAAGGTGTGTCCCTGTTCGAACCCTCTGACAATGTCATTACAAATTGTCCCAGTTTCTCCGTTGTCTCGAGCAGGAAACACATCATGCACAAGCTTTCTTCGTTTTGGAACTGAGTGTAACTGCAGTGCCCAGCGTGCATGGTCCGAAAAATCGGGTATAATGGCGTGCAATGTGGATATTCCTGATGCAGGTGCAGCATGACGGTTGTTTCTTCGTCAGCTCTGAGGGAACTGACGACTAGCTTTGGCAACACAGAATTTTGGGAACTAAAAGATAGCGTGAAGCAAAAGGCTTAATTTTATAAGTATGAGGCCTGGTAGGTTACAGAGAATTACTCACGCTAGCACACAAGTGTGCCACGGGGGCCCATCGCTTGGGAGTTTTTTTAAGCAGTTTAATAGGAAGAATATTCTTGAATCGGGATTGGGAGTTTCGGCGAAAGCTCGGAGAAACGCTCCGATTGCTCCTTTGTGTTTGGTAATACTACTCGAGGAAGGTTGTTTTGGAGGATTTTTTGAACTCGATTTGTCTCAGTACGGGCAGGGTGCTCCCTCGTGCCGGCGGTGGTGTGTAAGAATGTTTTTCCCAGAAGAGAGCTACGAGGAACGAACGGGAAAGAGTCCTTGGCTGGGCGTAATTGGTGGTGGCCTGGAAGACGCCACCACACAACGGCACATCGGAGAACTTGTGCAGCTGGTCACCCTCAGGTCGAATCTTCCGCCGGCGGACGAGCTATTGCTACTGGCGCTTGAGCTGACGAGGGAGCGGTGCTTTTTCGATTTTCAAACAACTAGCGGAACGGCCGGCTGCCTATGCCTTCCAGGTATTGTCACTTTTAGTCGGTGGGTAAGCTGTCGTGTCGCCACGACGCTGTGCGCCGTTCGAGAGTCGGCAAGTGCAGTCTCTTTCTTGGAAGAGATCATGCCGAAGGCCCCGCACTTTGAACTTGCCCGTAGTGACACTTCACCCTGCCTCGTTTGCCCTCTACTAAAATTATGCGGTCGAATCATTCAATTCTTGGCCGACCCACAAAGTTCCAACACCAAAACCTACCAACAAAGAAGGCTAGCTAGGTCTGGAATTAGGAGAGAGAAACTTCAAGCACTCCCCACACCAGGGTAGCTGACGCTTGCTGATCCCACCGAGCTGCCATCCACTGTTAAGAAAGAGGTGCCGGGACATCCCACTACGTCCATGTATGTGGCGACCTTGGGTAGCGTTGTCCTGACTGGAGCCATCCGAGTCTCAGAAGACGAGTATCGGCACTGGAGTTGGTAAAAACAAGCGTTTGTGTACAGTATTTACATGTTTAGAGTAACGTGAACAATATGAAACCGATCAAGCACACATCAGCGTCTCTGTGCTCGCATTTTATATTCGTCTCCTTCCCAAGATTTCTTGCAAAGGAAAAAATTGAGTCCAGAACCCTCCAGTAGGATCGTCCTCCTCCCCTCCACCTTAGAACAGGCAAATTTGCCCTTTTCTAAGAAAGGCCAAATGCACGCAGACCTCGTTGTAGAGGGAGGGGCAATACGGCACAACTAGCACGGTGCGATGACTTGGAACCCCACGGGTGGAGTCGACTCATCCGGCGCTGCTAGCTCCTGACAGGCCGCGAAGAATGCACCGTGGCACGGTCGTAGACCAAGGAATATGAAAAACGTTATTTATTTATTTATTTATTTATGACATACTGCAGGCCCCACAAGGGGCCCAAGCAGGAGGGGCATAATCACTCAAGTATAAACAAACCGACAATACAAGGTAAAATACAGCAACTTCTAGAAAGAAAAAAGAAAGAAAAAAAAGAAACATACAGTCTCAATTTTCTATATTTTCAATCCCATCAATACTACACACAACAGATATGGGCAGATCATTCCAGTCAGATATGGTGCGTGGATAGAAGGAAAATTTGAAGACGTTTGTTCTGGCGCTGTAGGGGGTCAGGGATGCAGCGTGTCGATGTCGTGTACGCCGAGAAGTCAATGGCTGAATATACTGATCAGGGCTAATGCCGAGTTTGTGGCTCTTAAGCTGGTAAAGAAATTTAAGCCTTTCTATTTTACGTCGTGCCTGCAACGTTTGGATCCCGTGCTCTTTCATGAGAGTAGTAGGCGAGTCTGATAAACGATATTTTGAGTAGATAAAGCGAACCGCTTTGCGCTGTATCATTTCAAGAGCCTGAATATTTTTTGCTTATGCGGGTCCCAAAATGAGCATGCGTATTCGAGTTTCGGTCTAATAATCGATGTGTATGCAAGAAGTTTAACACTTGGAGGAGCTAATTTAAGTTTGTGTCTGAGAAGGCAGAGCTTGCGAAAAGAGGACGCACAGACGTTGGAAACGTGCTGATTCCAACTTAGGTTGTTTGTAATGGTGACACCGAGGTACTTGTAACAACTGACTTCACAAAGCGGCCGTTCAGGAAGCTCATAGGAAAACGACAAGCTGTTTTTCTTTTTAGTAATTTTCATGAAGACCGATTTTTCGGCATTTAATTTCATATTCCACTTTGTGCACCATGTCTGTATGCTAAGAAGGTTAGAATTTAATTGAATTTGATCCTCGTGGCAAGTTATTTCGTTAAAAAGAATACAATCATCCGCAAATAGTCTAATTTGTACTGGGCTGGTAATCACATCAACAATATCATTAATATATATAAGAAACAAAGAGGGCCTAGTACACTACCTTGCGGAACGCCAGATGTGACGGGTAAAGATTTGGAACATTTATCATCAATACTAACATATTGTGTGCGGTCAGATAGATAAGAAGAAATCCAGTTTGTTATAAAGGCCGGAAGTCCAATTGCCTGTAGTTTGAGCATGAGTTGCGAGTGTGGAACAAGGTCAAAGGCCTTTCGAAAATCAAGAAAAATTACGTCGACCTGGCCAGTCTTATCAAGGACGCCGGCAAAACTGTGAACAATAGAGGTTAATTGGGTGACAGTAGAAAATCCTTTTCTAAAACCATGTTGGAAGCAGGATAATAAACCGTTATCGTTGAGAAACTTGGAAATGTAGTTAGCTATAATATGTTCTAAAATTTTACAGCAAGATGATGTTAATGAAATGGGACGATAATTACCAGGAACCATGGCATCGCCTTTTTTAAACACGGGAACAATGCGTCCGACTTTCCAATCAAAGGGTAGGACACCAGAAGATAATGATGTGTTGAAAATTGCCACAAGAAAGGGTGATAATGCTTCAGCGTAACGGGAAAGAAAAACGTTCGGTATCCCGTCAGGACCAGGTGAAGACTTAGTTTTTAGGTTAAGCAGCATAGAAATCACACCAGATATAGACACAATATCAACATTGATTCTGCAATTGGAAACAATTTGGGACATAGGCTCATGTACTGTCGAAAACACACCGTGGAAATAAGCGTTGAAATGCTCAGCAATGTCTGCCTTATCAACGAGGAGCGCATCATCGTGACGTAATTTTTCAATAGGTTTTCTTTTGTTCGACAAAAGTTCCAAAATTTCTGCGGAGCAGATCGAATGAAATTCGGCAACTCGTGCTCAAAATAACTTCGTTTAGCGCTTGCTACGGCTTGATTAAGGGCTAATTGAGTGGTTTGAATGATGTCACGAGAGGACACTCCTCACTTCAGGCGTTTTAATTTTCTTTTCAAGTGTAAAATATCCCGTGAAATCCAAGGGGTTAGCTTACGCGTCTTTTTTACTTTGTCTGGAACAAAATGTTCGATACAGTGAAGACACATGTTCTTGAAAGTATCCCACATTTGGGCAGTGTTAGAACCGTGGAAGTTGCTTAGGCGGAGTTCTAAATAATCTAACACAGATTCATCATGGGCACGGAAAAAATTTTTGACGCGAATACATTTAGCTCGAGGCACAGTACACACTTTTTCCACAGAGCATGAAAAAGACACCATATGGTGGTCAGAAAGACCATTTTCAATGCAGACATAATAATTTTGTATTGATTGACTTACAAAAACAAGGTCAAGTACAGAAGCACAGGTCATGCCGACACGTGTAGGTTGCCTCACCACCTGGCGCAAATCATGGCACATCATTATATCTAGTAGATACGAGGTTTGCGGCGATTGTCCGACACTGGCAAAAGCGGAGTCCCAATTTACGTTAGGCATGTTGAAATCGCCCACAAGAAATATTCTGTCATGCTTGTATGACGCCATGTGTTCGTGTAAGTCATGCAGAAACCGAGGAGGCGAGTCAGGTGCACGATACACAGCAAAGATAAGAAATGAACGCCCACAGAAGGATACCTTCAAAGAAAGGCTTTCGTGGTCGTCGATCTGATTAAGAAGCGTCGCATCAAGAGCACATTTTACGAGCACAGCAACACCGCCTCCCCTACGATTTCTATCACGACGATACACCCGATAGGAGGAGGGGGAAAACAACATCATCACTGATATCGTCACACAACCAGGTTTCCGTGATAACAACAATGTGCGGACTATTGCCAAGAAGAATGGACTCCAGTTGCTCGGATTTATTAACGATGCTGCGTGCGTTAATATTTAGGAGGCGCAGTTGCTTAGAATCGTGGCGTTCGGGTCATGTTTTATGTTTACTGGACTGGGAACTGGCAATTTTAATCCTCGAGTTTTTGCAGTCATCCCATACATACCTATCCCGATCAACCGTAAGTTTGTCATGTACAAGATTAACCTTCTTGCCTTGTCTCTTTTCTTCTTTGGCGCTGTTCCAGAGCAGTTTACGTTTACGGAGTGTTTCCTTAGAATAGTCATTTTGAACAGAAATACCTGTACCCTTTAGCTTACGGGCATTTGATATAGTTTGCTGCTTTTCGTTGTAATCCTGAAAATATACGATAACTGGGCGACTGCCACCGGGCTTGCCTAATCTGTGAATTCTACCTACTGATTTGCATTTGACCTCAAGTTTATGTTCAAAAACCTCAGTGAGTACAGCTTCTTTCAGCATGTCCTCGGTTTCTCCCGGTGGCTCAGGTATGCCGAAAACAACTAGGTTGGACCGCCTGCTCCTGTCTTCAAGATCAGTAATTTTAGCTTCAAGCGTGGCCACTGTCACCTTCAGAGCATCAATACAGACAGTACGTTGTTCCAGTACAGCGAAACGCGAGTTCCAATCGGAAATAATTTTTTCCATGTTTTCATGTTGCGCCTTTATCGCAGCTATGTCCGAAGAAATTTTGTTCTGACCATCCAGTAGCTCCTTCAGCATTTTCTCGACAGGCCCAGGGTTCACCTCAACATCCCCACACAGAAGTAATGAGCATACGCAGTATACGTCATACGCAATACAAAGGCACTGATGGGGGCACGGCAAGACCAGAAGACCAGGGCAATCGCTCCTTATTGTACAGTAGTGAGTACCCACCTGCACAATGCGGAAGAATGGCGTTTTAGGCCACATGTTCGCTCCGGGTCCGCCGTGCCCACTGAAGATGAAGTTCTGGATGCCAACTTTTATAGGGGACGCAGACGAGGTCACATGATGCGAAGGGGGCGGAGCAAGCTCGATGACAGGGTAGCGATTACTGGCGATGCAAGGGCCCATCTTGGGTGAATTCATACGGCACGTGTAGGCTGTTGATACGTCGGTTGCGCAGTGCGTTCCGGCCAGACCGAACAGGAAAACCTGCACAATGCGGAAGAATGGCGTTTTAGGCCACATGTTCGCTCCGGGTCCGCCGTGCCCACTGAAGATGAAGTTCTGGATGCCAACTTTTATAGGGGACGCAGACGAGGTCACATGATGCGAAGGGGGCGGAGCAAGCTCGATGACAGGGTAGCGATTACTGGCGATGCAAGGGCCCATCTTGGGTGAATTCATACGGCACGTGTAGGCTGTTGATACGTCGGTTGCGCAGTGCGTTCCGGCCAGACCGAACAGGAAAACCTGCACAATGCGGAAGAATGGCGTTTTAGGCCACATGTTCGCTCCGGGTCCGCCGTGCCCACTGACGTTCTCAAAGACCAAGCCCGCATGCTCGGCCCCTTTTCCCGAGTTAGCCGAGGACCCGAGCAACGCAGAGGAGGCCCCAGCTCAGACTGTAATCGCCCCTTCGGGGCAGTCCATCGGTCAGGCGTGTCTAAAGGGGTCTTGGCGAGCGAACCGGTGGCCCAGCGGAATTCGCTGCACCACTACTGTGTTGAAGCCGTTTGGGAATGTCGCTTTACACAGAACGAAGATTGCCGGTAGCGACCGGCAAGGCCGCTGCACAACAGTGCCAAGCAAGGGTCACTTTTCTTTCTTTCTTTCTTTCTTCCTTTCTTTCTTTCTTTCTTTCTTTCTTTTTTAGATGCGGAAGCATCTTATACTCGCGCCTTGTAGTGCGCCGTCCGCGCCGTCCGCACCGCTTCTCGAACATTCGACAGCTGACGCGCGCGCATGCACCGTCGCGCCGTCGCCCACCATCTGTGCCGCGCGCGCTTCTCCTTCGAGAACATTCGACAGCTGACAGCGCATGCGCCGTCGCGCCGTCGCCATCTGTGCCGCGCGCGCGCTTCTCCTTCGAGAACATTCGACAGCTGACAGCGCATGCACCGTCGCGCTGTATATATACTCAAGGTCGGCGCTCGCTCGCTCAGTTGCCGCTCGTCCGTTGGTTCGTCGCAATAAATAAAACACCGCCCTTTCGCATACGTGCCGTACGTGTTCACTCATTTAACACCCCATTTCACAACCACGTTAACCAATTTAGCCATCGACCCAAGTAAGTCGCAATTTAACACCCGTTAACCAATTACATGCTTCCGCATCCTCCTCAGTGTTCCCCCGAGGGAAGCTGCGGGCAATTTTTTCTTTCTTTCTTTCTTTCTTTCTTTCTTTCTTTCTTTCTTTCTTTCTTTCTTTCTTTCTGTCTTTCTTTCTTTCTTGAGTTTTCCTATGTATAGATACGTATACATAAGAAACATATGGTGCGTGACGGTGGCGGCGGCGGCAAAAACCAGCCAAGACTGTTTGCATGACTGATATCGCAAAAAAAAAAAAAAAACACACAGTAACTTGAATTATATATCTAGTTAAAACTCAGAAATAGGGAAGGAGGCTTGCTACAATCTTCTCCCAAACTCTTCGGGCACAAAGCCTGTCCCTTAACTTCACAATGTCGAGCCTGTCCCGTCATTGCTTACAGGCCATGTATGGTCGTCATGAGGCCTAGTTGTCGTAACGGTGGCCCAGCATCCCCACAGAGGACCGAAGCCAGGCCGTTCTGAGAACACTTATGATGGTCTGCATGTTTCTCACGTGTGCATATGCCATTGTTTCTTAGCGGAGTTTCCTGGGAAGCATGAGCGTGTGCAGGAATCCACTTCAGGAAGGGCTTGCCCCTAAACCCTGTGCGCACCCCAGTGCTTTTCTATCTGAGGGTGCTATGAAATTTACACCCAACCCATCTCCGCTTCACCTCATTCCCACCGTCCCAGATGGGGAACACTACCCTCGTCTATGATTTGAACCTAGATAGCTAACAGAAATCTTGTGCCGAAAAAAGCTTGGATAGGCGCACAGAACCAGACACAATTTTTTTAATGTAACAGCAAGTTCTTCTGATTACAGGGAGCAATTCAGTTCACTCGTCCTATCTGTACAGCACAATAGCGTCAAAAGCGGATTGCTGCCCCAATCATATTCACCCGCTAAAAGATGGTAATAACAAAGCCCTTATGCGAAATGTATTGTTAGATAATAGTGCGACACCTTTGCAGGCCTCAGTCTTTTTATTGAGTACATACAACGCGTTATGTACTGATAATATGAAGGCAGGCAAGACACTCGGAAGTCGGGGACAATTGGTTTTTCAGGATGAAGAACCTTTCCCATCTTTTCTAGACGAGTATTCCACGTGTTTGCTTCAACGAATGTGCAAATCTCTTGCTTCCTTACCTCGTAATTACAGCAATGCCCAGAAAAGTGTCGCTTATCAGTTACAAGCATCTCAGTTGATCGAATGCCCAGATGTCAACATCACTGTGCGTATGGGCATATCAAAGTAATGCAAACAAACAAATACACACTTATTAGGAGAATGCAAAAAAAACCTATTTGCACCAGTTTAAGCAGAGGAAATGTTATAGGCTCAGTGTAATATTCGCACGTCATTTTTCCCGAATAGCACTGGACAAAACTTAATAAATTGACTCCTCGTGCGCCCCTACACTTTCATTCACCTTTCTTTATTGTAATCAGCCTGTTTCCCCGTCACCCAGAGTAGGGCAGCAAACCAAGTGCGGCATGATTAAGCTCCAAGGCTCTCGTTTTTTACACAGCCCATAAATCTATATTAATTATATAACAAAGTGTTACCTGTGAGACTAGTAAGTACAATCTCGATGCTTCTGCGGACAATTATACATTACAGTCGATGGACATCGAAAGCGTTTCATCGTACATTATAGGTAGGGCAGGGGGATAGCTTATATATAGTGACCTTGGCAACACTCTGCTAGGGATGAGGTGCAGGTTCGAATGCCGGCCATGGCCGCATTTCAATAGGTTGAAATGTGAACTTACTCATGTAATAATATTTGGAAACACGCGATATTGTACTTGGGATTTTAATCATTCCACGTTCGAAGGTCATAGCACTAGTTCTTTCAAGTGCTAATAACAAACTTTGCGACTGTGATCTGGCACAATGACCCGTGCATGGTTACAGCCAAGCATGGTGAACGAGCTGTACATGCTATGCCACAAATACATTTCTGCTGGAGTGTAAACGTTAGAGCAGTGATAACATTTAGTATGCGATGTTAACGGCCCGTAAGTGGTTCTTCGTACGCCAATTAATGCCGCACGCTTCGTGGTCTGACGCAAGGTACAGCGGCGGCAGACCTATTCACCGAGTCGAGTAACAAAGTACTCGTACTGCTACAAGTGTGCGAATGCTTTCCAGCGGTATTTCTCTTCGTTCCTTTCTTATGCGACACATTGCGCTGTGCCTCTCGTCCCTTTTCACATTTCTAAACGGAGTCCTGCAGTATGTTTCGACTAGCCCCCACACAAGCTTTCCTGCTGCGGATATAGTTTTAGGTGGTGCTAGTGAATTATTGGCGTTATACATGAGCAAAAGCAGTGACTGTTGGCTCAAACAGTACAGATACCCTGTCACGGTTTTTAATGTTTTGTACGAGTAAGAAAAAGGCGGCATAAAGCAATGAC
The DNA here is from genome assembly GCA_013436015.1 of Rhipicephalus annulatus. NCBI lineage: Eukaryota > Metazoa > Arthropoda > Arachnida > Ixodida > Ixodidae > Rhipicephalus > Rhipicephalus annulatus. The sequence continues at coordinate 48,258 of WOVY01000429.1, forward strand.
ATTTATTTCTCAATTTGCCAAGCAAGAAAAAGCACACTAGTAATCTAAGAGCGATGATACACGTAGGAAAACGTTACATGCATTGTTTTATATGGCGCTTAATTGTCTCGTGGCAAAGATCCTTTCATCATATATATGTAGGCACGCTTATTTTTTCTGCCTTGAGTGTATCCCTATCCGTGCAGCCAAAAGCATATAGGTATACTAACCTACTAAACACCAATTAATCACACTGGTCTACAGGGCTATAGCTTTTCATTTATACTCTGAAGCCTTGAATCGTGTATACTCTGTCGCGGAATATTTAAGACGCGCATCGCATACTTTCTTATTCAAGCGCGCGCCAGCGCAAATAATAAGCATGCATAGGAAATGCTTTTTCCTTCTCGTTGCAGACGGGACCGGTGATTCCGATGCCCGTTCCTTCAAGCTTCAACGACATAACGCAGAGCAAGGCGTTGCGCGACTTCGTCGGCTGGGTATGGTACGACGTGGAGTTCTTCTCGCCGGCTCGCTGGGATCAACATCGTGATGCCGGACGCCTTCGCGTGTTTCTTCGTTTCGCGGCGGCGTCCACTACGAGGCTAGGGTCTACCTGAACGGGGAGCCCGTAGTGTCTCATGTAGGCGGCCACCTGCCTTTTTCCGCAGAAGTGAGTACTTATGCCTTATTGGGAGAACAACTGCTGTTTGCCGATGCAACTGCTTCTTCCGCTGCTCACTATATGGAACGGAGTAACATTCAATTACCCACACTACAATACGTTTGCCAGAAATCATCTTGTCTATAGTACTCATCACCTTCCTTGTCACATACTTTTGAGCCATAATCACTTAGTACTGTATATACAGAGGGTTCTCCGCAGTGATGGTGCCTGCCCGACGGTGACAGGCGCTGCGGCCGATCTGTATATGCTCACGGACAAACAGTTTGCGCTAGTGTTCGCCAGGGATTCGTCTGTCACGTGGTGCTATGCGCAAACACACGGTGGTGCACCTATTGTGAGGCGGAGTACCTCTTCCATAAACAGGTGGTTAGATGCAGGCTTTCATTAAGACACCTAATTAGTAGGCGACCGCATGGGTGTCGATAGAGGGGAGGGAGGGGCCTTTCCCCCATTAGCTAAACCAACGTCCCACTCCTCCCAAAGCCAAGGTGCAGAACGGGTTTGCCACCCCTAATAAGATATCCTGGGGACACCTATGAGAGACCATACCGAAAGAGTGGTTCATCTGCTACAAAATAAAACATATGTTATTGAATGTGCAGAGAGCCTTCATTAGGTGGGGCCCTCAGTCTCGGACTCCACTGCCTTTCGTGACCATGTGAGCGCACAGGACCAGTTGCTGCTGTTCTTGCCGGCAGAAGCTGAGCAGTACTGACTCCCAAGAGAAAGGGGTGTGGACGGGGTGGGAAGGAACTCCTCGTGGGGCAGAGTATTCCCATGTGGAGTGGTACACTGTCGGTACACATCCGCAGAAGGGGTAGTAGAAGGGGTAAAGTCGTATGGAAGCGACTTAGTACGTAGAGGCAAGGAAATTGATTGGTCAGAAGTTGCTGCCAAGTAACAGCATCTGCTCTGTTAAGTGAAGGATGAGGAGGATGAGGATATGTCTAACGGCTCTATCGGTAGTACTCCAGCGTGGCGTTGTAGTTGAGTAATTCTGTCGATGTGTCGTCCGGGTTGGACAGTTCCTCCAATGGTGCCCGGATGGTCAGAACTCGGGCGACCGCATGAAGGCATTTATTACCGTGAAGAGGGTATGTTCAGGAGTCCAGGCGATGCGCACCGCAAGTATTACGGACGGCGAGACAGAAGAAGGGATACTGTGTGTATGTGCAGCCAAAGTTTTTGAATGAAGGCACGGCAAGCAGCTTGTAAGTTCGTCACTGACATGCTTTGTTGCCAAATGTAGCAGAACAAATTAGCTAGATGGCCGCGTGAAAGCAGCTAAAGAAATCTAGGAAGAAGCTAAGAAAGGCACCTTAATTATTTTAGGGCATTTTAGTTATATTCTATGAGTGCAATCAGTTTACAAGCAGCTGTGTTATCTCCCGGTTTAAATAAAACTAAGAAGTGAAATCGCCCTGCATGCAACTACACTGAACATATAGACAAAAAGAAAAGCGTTCCCAGTGGATTCTGATAATTTAGGAGAGGTGTGGTTTTTAGAAAAGCATCCACGCTTCCACGCTCATCGAAGACGAGCTGCGTATGCACCGTGCTCTGTAAACATCTGGGGTGTGCGAATATTAGAAAATTTTGCATAAGGAATCAAATAGGGCATAATTGAACAACCCAATATTTTTCCGGATCACTTATGAATAATGACTACTAAGGGAAAAAAAACCCAATAGGCCAACGCGTTGCAGCAGCAAGAATAATTTTTGTTGTTTTAATTCGCAAGTTACCAAGACGCCTGCAAGTCAAAGTGCATGCAAATGAAGCAGCACCAAATTCAACCTTTTACGGAAATATCGAAACACTGCTCATCACAAAAGAAAGATTTTTTTTTTTTGAGAGACGCGTGAGGCGCCCGGCAAGAGCAGTCGCTTATCGCGTCGGCTCCATGTTTTCTGGATGTTTCGCGGCGGAAATCACCATATCCAGCGTATTTGTCGTTACGAATCGACGCCACAAGTCATCGCGACCATCCTGACGAAAAATCAGGTGGGAGGACTCGCATTTGACCATTTTATGCCCGTTTTTTGTGTTCGCTGCGCCGGAAGAAGAGCCACCTGCATAGCCTTCGCCGTAGACACCGCCATCACCGCTGCGACGCAGCTATAGCGTCGCGAGGAACCACGAAGAACGTGGCACCATTTTAGATGCGGAGCATCTAATACTCGAGGCTTGTAGTGCGGCACCGTCCGCAAGCTTCCTCCTCCTTCTTCCACCATCTGTGCACTGTTCCTCCTCTACACACCGCGTTCGACATCTACAATTCTCCTGATTCTCCAGTGGACGCGCATGCGCCGTCGCGCTTCGAGAACATTCAACAGCTGACAGTGCATGCGCCGTCGCGCTGTATATATACTCAAGTTCGGCGCTCGCTCGCTCAGTTGCCGCTCGTCGGTTGGTTTGTATGGCGCGTCGACGTCCAAGGTCGCGGTGAAATGAATTCCAACGAATCCACAAACACAATGATCGACGTTCCGTCGACCAGCGCCGCCCTTTCGCATACGTGTGTACGTGTTCACTCATTTAACACCCCCCCCCCTACAACCACGTTAACCAATTTAGCCATCGACCCAAGTAAGTCGCAATTTAACACCCCATTTCACAACCACGTTAACCAATTTAGCCATCGACCCAAGTAAGTCGCACTTTAACACCCCGTTAACCAATTATATGCTCCGCATCCTCCTCAGTGTTCCCCCGAGGGAAGCTGCGGGCAATTTTTTTTCTTCGCGGTGTGCCGACAAGATGCCGGGTGAAGACTTCGAGGGCTCGGCGCCCTACAGGTACGAGGTTCCGTTATCAAAGCGTTGGCTAGTACGCGACCACTACTACGGTGGTTGGTAGCCATCGCCATGAGCCTTATGCTCGTCCAAGTGCGTTAAACCACATGAGTGATACTGCAGGACACAATGAAAAGCCTGGGGGCTTACAGGTGCGTCCAAGCATCATAAAGCCGGCACGTTTGCAAATTCACAACCGCGAAATGGCTCCAGCGAGCACAGCAGCATTGGAAGACGATGAAGCTGAGAGCAAGAAGCCTCGCTTAGAAGATAATCCTCTCGACGATAAAACGTCAACTTATCACCTAAGTGATGAAGAAGACATGGGCGAAGATGAACCATTTACGTTGGTTACTTATAAAAAGAAACGAGCAGAGGGTATCCCAGTCGTCTTTCGTCCAACAGCTGAAGGTGCTAGCTTCTGGAAAGTGAACCCCAATCGAGTGTCAGCTGAAGTAGTTTCCGCTGCTAAAGAAAAAGTGCAGTCATTCAGAACGACCAGAGATGGAAGCTTTAGTGTCAGCATTGCTTCCTTAAGTTCAGCTAAGCGACTTCTGATGCTTTCAAATGTAGGTGGCCTGGAACTTAAGCCTTTCATCCCAGAGTCATACACTCGGAACGTTGGGAAAGTAAAACATGTTCCTTTGTAGTATTCAGACGAACAACTCCTAGATTACTTGAGAGATGCAGGGGTTATATCGGCGCGAGGGCAAATAAAATACTACCGCCAGGAAGATGGAGGAGTAACGACGCGTCCACTTCACTCAGTTATCCTGACTTTTCGAGATGACCGCCCGATTCCAGGAAGAATCTACTTAGGATTCACCAGTCACCCAGTGGAAGAATATCTTGGTCCAGCACTTCGGTGCTATAACTGCCAGCGATTCGGGCACATGGCGAAAAGTTGCCGTAACACACGCCGGTGTAAGATCTGCTCAGAAGAACACCATCATAAGGAGTGCAAGTCTGTTCTTCAGCCTAAGTGTGCAAACTGTGCAGGTAATCACGCTGCCTCATATTCAGGCTGCCCGCAAAGTAAAGCTGCTGCAAAAATGCGTCGGCATGAGCTCATCCATGGAAGAAAACCGCGCCCCAATGAACCATCGCCAAACCTTGAGATTGTTCATCCTGTACGTGATCCACCTCAGCGGCCACCACAACAACAGCCGACAAGCACGCCAAGAGAACCGCCAAGAGAGACGCCAAGAGCACACTCGAGAGACCACTCACGAGAAGTACCTTCAAGTAACCCAACCTACGCGTCAAAGCTACGAACGCCCACGGGACCTCTGCCGGAAAGTAGCAAAACCAACAGTGCCAGTGTTCGCCCCAACTACAACATCGAAACGCCACGTCATTCTCAACAGGCCTCAGAAGATCAACCATTCAATGGAGACCGTGCCTCTGCATCAGTCATGCAATCGATTCTGCCAATGCTTTTCGCAGCACTTAAGGCAATCCTGTCTGCTCTACCGGAAGCAAACAACCTGCCAGAAGTAAAAGCCCTGCTGCCTCTGGAAGCACTACTGTGTCAACAGTCCGGGTCAAACCTGCGACAAGTAACATATGAATAAGCGCTACAAAGATGTCTCCATATACCAGTGGAATGCCAATCGTCTTCGAAGGAAGTGTGCTGACTTCCGTAAACTCCTTCTGCAGTATAATTTTCCAATACTTTGCATCCAAGAGGCAGGAATGAATGATGATTTCCGCCTCTCCAACTACGTGATATATAAGTCATCTCGTCGAAGTGGTCCTAGCAGAGTACATTTGTGCGTCAGAAAGGACCTACCTTCTCATCAAGTTAACTCAAGTGATTCGGGCTTCCCGGAATTCGTCGCTTGCAAAGTATCCTTTGGTGAGCAGTGCTTTACAGTGATCAATTTTTACCTACAACCTTCAAGCGGCATTTAGGTTGAAGAGCTAACAAAAATCTTTAACATTTCTAATTCATATACGTTTATATGCGGAGACTTTAATGCGCACAACATAATCTGGGGTAGTGATCGATGTGATGCACGTGGGAACATTGTTGAGTGTGCCGCAGACAAATGCAATTTGACAATTTTAAATGACGGCTCCCCAACTTTTCTCCGAGGGCATAATTACTCTAGTTGCATCGATGTAACCTTGTGTTCCCAAGATCTAGTGAATGGTGTGGTATGGACAACGGATGTAGAAAACACGTGGGAGTGACCATTTTCCCATTCTAATAAGTCACCCCTACTAGCGAAAAGACGACACCAGACGCTACAGCAAACTGACGAACTGGAAAGCTTTTCGGCACCACCTAACAAACCAAAATAGTGAACTCACGACAGTTGAAAGGTTTACTGAATTTCTGCAAGATAATGCGAATAAATGTACAAAGAAAGTCCCGATTCCAAAAGACTATGCTGCAGTCGATGGAGAGTATGAACATCTAAGAGCCATCAGACGACGTTCTGAAAGGGCATATCGACGCAGCGGAAGTTTAGAAGCATACAAAAATGCACAGAAAATCCACAGTGTAATGCGCAGACGACTAGAAAATTTAGGTAAACGACGCTGGCGTGATTTCTGTGGCGCGCTCTCTCCCCACACAGCTGTTCCAAGAATTTGGCTTGTAATTCGAGCACTTAGTGGCCCTGTATCACAGAGCTTCCCATTTCGTGCTCTTGCTGTAGCTTTGGACAAACCGGAAGCTGTGGTAGCAGATGAATTTTGTCAACTTATCAGTAGGCCCGCCGCATCACAATGTGCCTTATTTGATAATTCTGTCGCATTAGCCAGCCAAAAAATTAATGCTTGCTTTTAGGCCCAGCATCCTCAGCTAGACCCTGTATTTACGTTAAGGGAGCTGCATTGTGCTATAGCATCATGTCGTCAAAAATCGGCCTCTGGACCGGACGGCATTACGTACAATATGCTAAAGAACCTTGGGCCCACAGGCACAACTGTTCTCTTAGATATTTACAATAATCTATAGACGCAAGAAATTGTACCCGAGTCTTGGAAGTCTGCTCGCATCATTCCGATCTTAAAACTGGCTAAGACACCCTTGAACCTTGAATCCTTCCGTCCAATCAGTCTGACAAGCTGTTTATGTAAGGTAATGAAAAAAATGATTGATGCGCGACTTCAATGGTGGTGCAACAGAACTGGTGTATTCTCCAACTACTTGACAGGTTTTAGGAAACAGAGATGCACAATGGATGCAATACTGGACCTAGTAACGTATGTGGAGCATGAACGCGCCTGTGGTAGTTTGACGGTCGCAGTGTTTTTGGACATCAAAAGGGCATTTGACACAGTCAGTCACACTCATGTTCTGCTGAGTATGTTGGAACACGGACTGTCCGGCAGGTCTTTGCGGTGGTTATCCAAATTTTTATCAGGTCGTAAAATATTCATTCAGACGAGTGAAGGAAAAAGTGCAGAACACGACGTCAGACAGGGAGTGCCACAAGGAAGCGTACTCAGCCCTTTTCTTTCAACTGTGTTATGGCTGATTTAGCTAAAAGACTGCCTTCCAGGTTGAAATACTCCTTATATGCAGATGATGTGTGCATTTGGACATCTGGCACGGACATACGGTTAATTCAGATTGCATTGCAAGACGGAATAAATATTATCAACAACTTTTTAAAAGAAAGAGGAATGATTCTATCGCACGCAAGGACAGCTGTATTGCCCTTCACCCGTAAGAAGTTAAAGAACTTCAATCTCAATTTAGAAGAAGAACCACTAATGATTGTGACACAGCATCGATTTCTCGGAGTAATACTTGATAGGCAGCTATCATGGGCACCTCACATAAAGAAACTTGAAAACAAGGTGAATACGCTAGTGAATATACTCCGCAGAATTGCTGGGACATCATGGGGCGGATCTGTATCATCCATACTCGCTGTTCACAATGCTTCAATACGACAAAAAGTTGCACATTCTGCAGCAGTGTTACACGGCCTTTCCCGCACTTCAGAGGAGCGACTTCAAAGACTATTAGCTAGGGGACTGCGCGTCTGCATAGGTGTTCCACGAGCGACTTCCAGCAGCCTTGTCATAGCAGAGGATCGACAACCACCCTTTCCAGTCATGAGAACAATTGAAACATGCCGCCATTTTTTTCGCTTACAGACGCAACACAGGGACCACCCATTGGCACTGGAGTATTTACTAAGAGATAAAAGCAATGCTCATAACGAAGTACAGAGTAATGTACATATATTACCCAGACATGAATTTTGGAACTCTGAAATGGACTATCCTCCATGGTGCTTGTTATACCAAGCATTGAATTCTCAGTGGATGGCATTATTAGAAAGAGAGACATGTTCATCCAAGCTGCTCAACAACTAGCGCTTTATCAGATACACATGCGGTATCCAAGGTACATACATATTTACACAGATGGCTCAAGTACTACAACGTCTTCAACATCGGCATTTATCATACCACAGCTCAATATTCAGGAATCATTTAAATTATGCCGCACGACGTCATCTACAACATCTGAGCTTTTCGCTATTCTGTGTGCTCTAAAGTTTATAAACTCGGTAGCAGACGCTAGAAAATGGGTACTTTTCAGTGACTCACAGGCCGCATTAAGATCACTCTCCAGTACAAACAGGACAGTAATAAGTGATAGTATGACATACGAAACGCTGAAGGAGCTCACTAAAGCAAAGAAGGCGCAACATGAGATCAAATTCCAGTGGATACCTGGCCACTGCAACATTCCTGGAAACACAGCTGCCGATGAAGCAGCACGACAAGCACATCGTAAAGACGTTACTGTTTCTTTACCAATTTCGAAAAATGAATTGCGTAGTATTATAAAGAATATAACTTTCAGAATGAGCAAAACTGCTTGGTTTGACCAAAGTACAAAGAGCTGCGATTTATATCACATCGATCCATTTATTGAATTCAAAATTACGCTGGCATTAGATAGAAAGATGGAAACTCTAATTCACCGATTGAGGCTAGGCACCGCATACACAAAACATTTTTTGCACAGAATCGGCAGAGCTGAAACTCCCGAATACGATTGTGGATTTATAGATGAAGACGTATGTCACCTTCTCATAGATTGTCCACATCATGACACGCCAAGACGCCGTCTTAAAAGCGAACTGTTCGCACTGGACCACAGACCATTTAGCACGAAAAAACTTCTGGGCCCGTGGCCAACTGGAGTTTTACAGTCCCACGCTTTAAAAGAATTAACACGTTTTTTACAAGACAGCGGGATTGCTGACAAGTATTAACAAAGAACAAGCTTTCATTTGTAACACATGTACTTATTATATACAGTATCATGTGACACCCATCACGTGTGTGTTGTGAAATGAATGACGTGTCGACTATTATGTACATACGAGCGAATGCATCTTTATAAGGACCAGACGTGTGCTTTGTTGTTTTGTTGTTGTGTTTTGTGTTTGTTGTTTGTATTCTGTTGTTTCCAGAGACTTCTTACAATGACTTTCAAACATTTACTTACCATTGTGATATGTACGTATAAGTGTGTCTTTGCATATATGTGTCTGAGTTTTCTATTTCCATGCACTGCTCTGTATGTTTTGCTTCAAGATACGTGTTCAGGTTTCAATCAACGGCTAAGGAGTAGCCGGCGCCATAATGGTGCGCCAACATCTTTTATATATCATATCAATAAAAAAATGATTTTTTCTTGAAACTGCTGTGTCACAAATGCGAATGTATCTTCAATCCCCTACCATCTTTATGAGATTCATATCCTTCATTCGTGAAATAATATTTATCTTGCACGTCTTAGCTGGCGACAGTTGTGAAAACTGAGTATACGCACACAAAAAAAAATCGAATACGTACTACCAGAATATTGAAGAAACGCAGAAAGGACTTGCCATCGAAATCCGTGAAAGGTCCGTGTGAGTGTTAAGCTGTCGTGTTAAACGGCCTTCAGTATTGCAGTGCATTCGACAATATCTGCCACTTGCAGAGCATCATCCTTTTCCGCTTAATGCGATGCGGTTGTGCCGGTTTCCGAACTCAATCACTTGGCAAGCTTGTGTAATATGCATATTTTGTGTGCGACATTTTCGTGCAAATTGAAAGGAAATATAGCAGATGAAAAATTGTCCTTTCCATCGGTGGAAAGGGTTACTGCTAAATTTTATAAGACAACTGCTAGAATTACACTACAGCTAGAACGAAGGCGTCTGTGTCGTCTGTCGCGGCTCAACACATAGCCGGCTTATGTGCATCACTGTATCATTGCATCACTGTAGAGGACTGCATCACTGTAGAGGACTTGTTTTTCTGTGGTACCATCACCAAAGAGGCGTGTCATAGGCTGAACTCCGTCCCGCCGACGACCGTCGTGGGGGGATGCAGATGAGTGATGTATTGCATCTGGATGAGGGGAAACATTAGGTGAGGGCAAGTGCTATTTACCCCTGCCGGCGCCCCTGCCTTGGGGCAAACTTTGCTGAGATTTAATCCACCGTCAAGTAGGATTGCAATCTTGTAGCCCTCGGTAAGTAGCGGTGAGAGTCTAGGTAAGCGCGTTTTGGTCTTCTTGAGCAAGCGGCCTTTGTTCCGGCTCTGGCGTGCTGGGCAGCTTCGGTGCCGTATGCCAGAGTTTGTTCGCTCACTTGGTAATTTATTTATTTTCAATACTACAAGAGCAGTTACAGAGTGGCAAATTACAATATAAAAAGCAAATATACGAACGTCATGTATACAAAGACCAGAATGCAAATTTAGCAACAGGAAGGCATGCACCACGTATAAGTAACTACAAATGAGCTGTATAGAAACGACCTTGTGCAATTAGACATAACAATAAAATTTAGATATTAGGCACCGAGTGTCTGTAGCTTTTCTTTGAAACTTGCGAGCAAATTCGTACAGTGAAATAAATCTGAGCTTAGCTTGTTCTATTCTAAATGCTTTGGACCAGGTGTTACGCATTAAGGTACGGGAAGCAGGCTTTAGGAGTTGTGTGAGAGACGCTGGCAATGAAGAGGACACAATTTACAGGGCACACGAGAATCTAGAAACGAGACATATACAAAAGCACCGCAAGAAAATGAACACTCGAGACACCTTTATGTTGAAAGGAATGCCGCGCTCACGCCTTGACTTAACGGTCGGGGCTGCGTTGCGGGTCTTGAACGAGAAAGGCCAGGCGAATTGCCGCAGGTTTTGCGTCCACTGGGCGCCGAGGCGGGAAACACAAAGTCCTTCGGCCATTGACATCCGAGGAGATACTTTCAGACAATATTCCAGAACGTCCGGCCACTTTTTCGCTCCGGCTTCTATCACCGTCTGTTCGGCCAACGTGGCCCGTTCTGTTTTCTTTGGCACGCGCCACGTGAACACGTGCAGAGAGGTATCTTCAAAACGGGTGAACCACTCAGTGTGCGTGCATGTGCGTTTTCGCCACCGCTTCGTCGTCTTCTCTGCGGCGTTAAGGCACCTCATCATACTAGCAAATAATATTTGCAGGCATCAACTCTAGGCACGTAAGGTATAACAACGTATGTGTGGGAAGGCCGCGGTGACACTCTGCTTGGAGGTCACAAGTAGAGCCCGGAATTATCGTTGTACAACTGATAAAGACAGTGGCTGGGCGTAATGCTCCTCGTCTTCCACTTCCTCAAATGTCGCAGCACCTTGGATAGCCTACGTATCCATCATGTAGTCCGTGCGGCGAGTGGGTGATACGGCCGTCGGCTGCGACGCTCGCAGAGAAGCTCAGATTGAGGGGGTTGCTACACCACCCAGACGACCATCTAGCCAAAATGGAACCTTCAACCCGGCGGTTTGACCGTGGTCTCACCTAGCGTTACCAACCGTCCCGGATTTGGCGGGATTGTCCCGAATTTTCATGCAGCGTCCTAAGTCCCATGCGGGCCCTGTCAGGACAGCTATGAAGTTCAAAAAGGTTGAGAGCTGGGCTTTAGTTGGTGACTGATACCGTAAGGTTAAAGGCCAACTACCACGAAATTCGGCACTTCACAAAAAGTCAATATATAAGTACTCTGATTGATTGATTTGATGGGTTTAAACGTCCCACAACCACCATATGATTATCAGAGACGCCGTAGTAGAAGGCTCTTGAAATTTCGACCACCTGGGTTTCTTTAACCATATATAGGTACTATAGCTAGAGGGAGTGCTGCCTGCCAAATCTCACCTTCGAAACACACGCGCGTATAACTTAGAAAAAATATTGCCAGATCCCTCCTGCAGCTTGAATCGATGATGTGCGAAGCAAGAATGAGCAATGTTGATATGTTGCTTTATTATCAGCACAATGTTACGAGGTGGAGGTAAATGATGAAATACATGACTTCCGTGTCATGATTATCATGTTTAAATGTTATTTACCTTCGCCATCTATTCACGTCACGTGATACCAAATTTAGTATATGTGGAGCTAGCAAAATGACCCCGAACAGGCTATGAGCGTGGTATGCTGTCATGTGCTTACATGACACGCATGTCAGGATTATTGTGTGCACCAGTCATATACTTTCGTCATCCATTGACGTCACGTAACACCAAATTAGCTATATGTCGAGCTAGCAAAACGGCCGCGAGTGCATCATAAAGGGCCCAATATACACCAATGTAGCGTTGACGCGTGCACGCTGAGCACAGCGACGCTACGTTTACCAAACGCGAGCACTCTATAGTCTGACGCCAGGCGCGACCAGCATCCGTCGGCACGGCCCGACGGCAACCGACGCGAAATTCGACATGCTGCATTTCATGCCGAGGTGTTACCCAGACAACACTGCATCTCCCTCTTTTCGTGACGTAAAGACGCCGGACGCACTGAAAGGCTCATGTGTCAAAGCAACGCAGCGCGGAGCGCATCTGCGAGTATATATATGGCAGGCCGGCGCCTGGCGTGGCAACGCCGGCGTGACGCCACGAAATGAACGCCGGGGAGCACGCGCACAGCGTCACGTCGAAAGGTATTAGCGCCTTGACTGTGGCATGTTGTCATGTTCTCACATGACGCGTATCTTATGATGGTGGTCTCCTTTTCACTCCTACGGAGGTGACCTCGAACTTCTCATGTCATGTAGTCATGCTGACTCATGATTATCATGTTTGCGCCAGTCACATACCTTCGTCATCCATTCGCATCACATGATACCAAATTTGGCATATGTTAAGCTAGCGAAACGGCCGCGAGCGCATCATCAAGGTGGCATGTAGTCATTTGTTACATGACACGCATGACGTGATTATCATGTTTTGATGTGTCAATTACTTATGTCATTCGTTCGCGTCGCGTAATACTGAGTATGGTACATGTGAAGCTAGCGAAACGGCCGTCAGTGCATCATAAGCGCAGCATGTAGTCATGTTGTCAAATGACGCGCATATTATGTTTATTGTGTTTGCACCAGTCACATACCTTCATCATCCATTCACGTACTGTAATACCAAACTTGGTATATGTGACGCTACCGATATGGCCGCGAGCGCGTCATGAACGTGGCATGTAGATACGCTCAAAGTCGCCGAAGTTCGCTAACAAATGCTTTGCATTTAAAACTTGGAAACGGCGGTGTTTTTGAGACCGAAACTGACAAGAATTAAGTGACGTGAACGACAAAACAATTGTCTGCTCTGCGCTCCTCGAGCACGCACATCGTGGACCCGCCCCTTAGTGTATGTGTTTTTTTCTATGCTAACTTGAGAATAGAAGGCTGCGTGAACATGCCTCTTATCGAACGCTGGTCCGGGCTTCCCACTGGTAGGTTTGAAGTATCTGACCCCCGTGTCTGACACGAGCAGGTGACGCAGAAGATCCCATCTTTTCTTACAGCCCATCTGACCATTGAGGGTGCCGCAAAGTTGGCCCTGTTGACGTGGTAGCACGGCGGTGTGGGCTTTTAATTCGCACTGGAGCCTCGAAATGCGGCGCTGGAGCCTAGTGTAGTGACCTATAAGCAGAAGGCTTTCATGCGCCTCCCACATAAGTAGAAGGCGTGAATCTTTTGACGGCTGTTCTGGAGTTACCTCTGTTCGGTATGTCGTGGCGTCGACATCTCGACTCAAAGAAAGTATCCATTCGTTCAAGTTCAATACAGAATCGCAGTTGGCGAAATTTATCCCAATTTGTAATAAGAGCTTTGGCTCATTTCTTTTTTTTTTCATTGATGGTGGCTATCTCGATGGTTATCACTAGAATGAAATGCTCACTTCCTACTGTGTGACCTGTGTTCTGCTATCGGGCACCCTCTGTGTGTTTGCATAGGGAGAGGTCTGGTGTGGTATCCCTACATACGCTGTTTCCGACTCGCGTCGATTGCTGCGGGTCATTGATAATACTGAAACCCAAGTCGTCTATGATGCCCCATAATCGGCGACTCTTGGGGTTGGATTTCGGGTAACCCCATTCGGGATGTTTCGCGTTAAAATCAGCTAGTACGAGCAGCTTTGCATAGTTCGCCAGATTCATTGCTTTCCGAAAGATGTGAGGGAGATCCGCAGGGCCGCATATATTTAAAACAAGGAGTGGCTTGTCTCTTCTTCTTGGGTACAATTTCCACCACTGTGTGAAGAATACTCGTGCCCTCAATTTCATGCTGAATGTCTGTGACATTCTTGTGTACTAAGATAGCAGTTTGGCACTGTGCGCTTGCGGACATATCTATAGCTTCTGATTACACGATGGTTATCCGGGCAGTTGAGCGGCAGTGTTCATTTCTTGCAAAACTGTGATGTCCGGCGAACATTCCTCGTTTGATACATTGTTTTGAATATGCTGGATACGTTGCTGCACATGACCTTTTTAGGGTGAAGCTCTTTATTTAAACACCCGTTCGTTCCTCGTAGCCGTTGTAGTGTGTAACAAGTATAACATTTTGACCTCCAGGGTGGTGCCGATGAGAGATTTCTTCTGTGCGTTGTTGAACAATAAAAGATAGTGCTCAGTGTATGTGCCAATGGCTGCTAAGACGGATTGAGAGACAGGAGCATTCGGCTTTTGGTTAACGCGCAGGCTGCGATCCCCATTAGCAGCCATTGGCTTGTACATCAAGCACTATCTGACAAGAAAGGGTTGCTACGTTATACTAGCTGGGTGTAACCTCCTGAGTTTTAGAAAGGTTTAGCGAGCGTTGAGCCTCAGCGCCATGAATACAATGAAATAGTATATACCATGAATGAACTCGAGGTGGTTAAAGGTGGGAAGTAGATAAGAAGCGCAAGCCGTAAGAAAGTAAAAGCCGAATTCTCCTGTCTCTCATTTCCCATTAGCAGCCATTGGCATGTACATTGAGCACTATCTGACTTAAAAAGGTTGCTACGTTATACTCGCTGGGCTTACGTAACCTCATTGGTTTTAGCAAGGTTTAGCGAGCGTTGGGCCGCAGTGCTATGAATACAGTGAACTGGTATATACCATGAACTCGAGGTGGTTAAAGGTGGGAAATAGACACAAAGCTAAAGCCATAAGAAAGTGTGCGTGTGCCTCCTCTCGTTCAGTCCTTGGAATGTCCGCTGGATGGTGGTGCTCCTATATGGGGAATATATAATGAAAAGATGCAAGACGGTGGTACTTGGAGTGTTGAGTAGATAGACGAACGGACACACAGACAGATGCATGGATGGACGCATGAACGGACGCAGGGGCGGATGCATGGACGAAAGCAGGGACGGACGCACGAACAGACGCACGCACGGACGGGCGGATGGACGCATGGACGGTCACACAGACGGACGCATAAACGGACGGAAGCAAGAACGAATGGACGGACGAATGCTTCGCCCCACTCTCCATCATTCACTCCGTGGATATATGCTGCCATTTTTTCATTGCGGAAGCCCCTGCAGTTCCACTGCCAAACGGTGAGCGTGTGGAGAGCCGCCACGACGTCGTAGTTATTGGCGTGGTGTCTGGTGTTCGCCAGCTATTGGATGGTGTGCGGCGGAGGCCAACTGCACACTGAAGTCGGCCAGTGCAGTTTCGCTCGAGCTCTTTAGCACGGCGAACGAGGTAGTTGTTTCCAGGATGGTGGATCGCATTAATGTGTGTTTTAAAGTGTGTTTCAAGTTCAGCTTTTAAATCAGATTTCAGCATAGAGATGGCTGCCGTGACTGCCATCGTTACTGTTGTAGTGATGTCCACGTCTGCGTGGAGTGAAGCTGCGGGTTAAACTGCCTTGCGTTTATTTGCGTTTTGAGGTTGAAAATCGAGCTGGTGCCAACGCCGTGTTGTTCGGTGTCAGTGGGTTCGTATGTGATTCTTGTGTTTCGGATGATGTGGGTGTAGTTTGTTTGTCAATACCGAGTGCTCTATCAATTTCGGCTTCTAGAGAGTGAATGTAGCTAGTCAATTTAGCTATCTGGGACTCCTGGGTCGAAATTTGAGCCTTAAGGGCAAAATGAATTCCTCTTTGCCAACTCTCTCACCTGTGGATCGGGAAATAGTAGTGGTTCCGGGGGGGGGGGGGGGGGGGGGGGGGACTGCCAGGCCACCGACTTGGACGCTTCTCCGGGACACATGGAGTGCCAATGGTAATCGACTTTACGCAAAGGTAGGTTTGGGCGTGTCGTGAACTCATGACGCTCAAGGTAAAAGTGTTATTGGTGGGGTACGCCCGAAGGCGATCCCTACTTGCCGGTGGCTGATTTGACAGCGCCTTAAGCAGGACGTCGTACAATTTCTGCAGTGGCACTTTCGTCAAGTCGATGGGCGTTCTTGGTCGTCCGATTATATGAATAGAGTCTTCCGGCAATTGCGGGAGTGGTTCCCGCCAACGTAACTGAGGCGGACGTGATCTAACCTAGGGTTGACGTTCCGGCACAGCGGCGTCGGCATTCTTCGACGCACTCGGTTGAAGAACGGGCATGCCTTGTTTCTGAAGTTCCCGTTGGCGTCGTTTCTGGGCACGATAGCCGGGCGATTGCCAGGAATCGCCCGACCACTCCTCTTCAGAGATGGTACGACCTTCTACGACGCAGTCCATACCGGTGGGCGGCCGGGTCACGACGATGTGAGTAGCATGAGGCGCGGCACCAGGCTTAGGCAGGGAGCCGGACGCGCGCTGAACCAGCCAGGCTCAGGTTGGCGAGTGGCGTTGGCCGAGTGAGCAAATGCTCCTTGGAGAACCTTGATAAATCCAGTGTAGAGAGTGCAACCACGGCGTGCCTAGTTTGACCCATGCGTCTTTCACTCACGATAGGAATGTTGGGACTGCTGGCTTGTAGGTCTGCCAGCATCCACGTGTTCCCAATAACTTCATGCACCCACTCGTACATAAATTATTGGTCGGTGAGCGCGCATCGCAGCAAAACTGCCGAAAGACTCTGGAGACGATGTACCAGTTCGTCCTACCGCTCCGAGCATCCAACGCGAATACCTGGCAGGAAAGGGAAAGGTACGAGGGCGGAGTTTCTGCACATGCATACCTAGGCAAAATAGTCTGGTTTGGCACGCGTCTCGTACCGTTATGGAAAGTGGTGGCTTCGAGCAGTCAGGGTTGCATTTTGAAGTAGACGCCCCGCTGCGTTTGAGGTACGGGGAAAAGGGCTTGACTTTCTTGCGGGTGCGAAAAACGCAAAGTAACGACAAGAATACTAAATAAATGCATAAAATCACACACACCACACACACACACACACACCACACACACACACACCACACACACACACACACATATATATATATATATATATATATATATATATATATATATATATATATATATATATATATATATATATATATATATATATATATATATATATATATATGCATGGTGGTTGAGTAGCCGTAGCGTTGCATATAGTCCAGTAGATCCTCCGTGAGCGGTCACAACGTGGTTTATTTCGACGTTT